>OX235273.1:118019403-118281648 GCA_944472155.2 Trichobilharzia szidati | reverse complement strand
CTTTTAGTGCTGACATAACATTTTTCACCAGTGTGACTGATGAGTTCTATAAATATGCCTGCGTCATTTAACTCATAGCTATTGGATGTTAGAATTTTGCAGCAATATTCTCCAATCTCCTCCGAAATAATGACATGTAATATATGCACCCAATGTGATTCTAGAAAGACACCAGCCGAAATACTGGTGAAGTCGAATTATGTCACACGTAGTAGTATACAACTGAGGAACGCTGTACATTCAGCGCCTTGGCTTTATTACCTGTTCAGCATTTTCAACTAAATCTCACACCAATGATTATTGAAGATTAATTTTCTGTCGATTTTAATAAGCCACATGGAGTGGACACTCTTTTTTTTTGAAATCTAAGGATACCGGCAAATAGGAATGAACAGATTTGACACTGACTTACAGTCCTCAACTGAAATGATATTTTGTGTGTTAATGAATCCGTTAGACAACAGAATTCAGATAGGTGGAGAAGAAATCACTGAATAATTTTCGTAAGAAATAAGGCATGATCTCATTCAAAAAAGAAAGGATAATGAGAAAGTCACTCGTAACTATAAACGTCATTCCTCATAGTGAAAAAGTAGATAAGATGAATAATATTCATTGATGGGTGGACAGTTGTGTTAAATGAATAAGCTGGTGTAGCTTAGAAAATTAGTGTGACCTTGAATGTAGTAATTTTCCGAGAATAAATATCAGCGTATGTTCTTTTCCTACTTATCACACACACTAGCCACATGATTATTCCAATGATTAGTCAGCAATCTGCCTATTACAGTCTTCAGAAGCTCTCTTCACTTTGGCTAGAAGACAAAATTGTATTGATTATCATCGTAGAACTTAATACAGTTGCTTTCAAATGAGTATTTGGAAACAATTTCCACACTGAATCAGTTTGATGATCTAATTCCGATGAACTTGTGTCGAACTGCAATCTCCTCTGCTGTCAGAATTACGACTAGCTTCAAATTAAACATTTACATAATGGAAAAAGTTTCTACATACATATTTTTTCTGAGATATAAGAGAAGTTTTTGACAAGGGTTTTAGTACATTGAAAGTAATAAACACACAACAAAATATGAGAAATAGTGACTTCTAACTTCCAACAGAGGTGATGGTGAAGAGTTAAGAAAAGAAGACATAATACTTGAACGGTTTATCAAATAACAAGCTCCAGTTTACTCATTAAAACTTTCACCCTCTTCCTTTTTCTTAACATAATCTCCCTATCTCTTGGTAGTGACCTTGGCCTGTACACAAATTTGACCTGTATTGTAATAACTCATGTTCTCTTGTCTTCTTTGTCAGTGGTTATGACAAGCGCGTGTGCGACAAGAGTTCGTTGAGCAACTTAACTACACGTTTCAGACAAAACTTTGTCTTTTTATTGTTTTGTCAGAATTTATAAAATGGAAATAATTAATTTTTAAACGAAATGACCACAAAATATCAAAAGGAGATTGAATAAAAGATTAAATGACTCTTAAATCAAACGACTCTTTTCACTTATATCACGTTGACAATAAGAATGGCGGTCGCTTGCTGGAAAACATGGCGATAGTATCCACACACTACTACATACGAATGATGAAGTATTTTAAGATTAGGTGTGCCAAAAGTGAGAACCGGGATTGAGGTAAACTACGTTTTGGATTGAAAGTCTAATATTGTCAGAGTCATTTCACTCTTCCCTGTTATAATTCTTGTGAGAGAATGTTATGACAAAAGCATGAAGGAGAAGTCTCCGGTGTCAAACATCGCAACGGTTCCTAAGAAGACTCTCTTCATGAACCTAGAATTCAAAGGTGATGTCGCAGCGGAAATTTTCAGAAACCGCCTTTCTAAATGTCTGAAGAAGACATTTCCAACAGCCACTCCACGTATCACATTCTTCTGCAGGCAGTTAATCCAGTCTAACGCTAAGGACAAGATACCGCTTTTGGCCACCTAAATGTGTATTTATCAATTTACTTGCTCGTGTGGAGCAAAGTATACTGACCGTACGGAAAACCTCAAGTCCACAAACATATTCTGGAACACTGCCCAGCTTGGTTAGCCAGAGAAGAAAAGAAAAATAGCAACAGCTCGATCCTCGAACACCTTGTCATCTATGGACATCGAGCACCCTCACATGAATGATTCACATTGTTACACAGAGTCCCTCAATATAGTACAAAGGGACTTCGGATACGCCACCTGTACATAGCTGAAGCATTAGCTATTCAGGATCTGAAACCGGACCTCTGCATCCCAAAGCGATACACACATTATCTTGCCTCACCATGGCCAGAGTAAAGTTCTCACTACAATTCTGCTTCTTTCCTTTATTATGTAAGTTCACTATTATTACCATTATTATTCTATTTTATTAATACTTTTTTATAATCATTATTGTTCCCATCATCCACATTTTATTACCACTCTATTACTGTTTAATAATAACATTGCTTTTCATACATATTTTATACAAAAACACTTTATAGCCTTTCCACTAGTTCCTGTCCATTTTACACGAGCTTATTGATTATTCGTTATCTCACTTATTACGTCATCCCAACTTCTGTCTCCTTTCTAACTTACAATTAGTCATCCCTTCTTACACCTTACATTATATAATACAATTTTCCAAAGACAAAATTTACCAGTATCTGATTGGTCTAAAGATTTCTTTGTTAATTATAATTACGATTGTACAGCTCATGAAAATGAATCGTCGAAAAGAAAATTTTCTTCGCTGTTTGTGCCTTTTTCCTTATGACTTAATATGGGAATATTTCGTTCATTCTCCATATATGGTGCAAATATTTCTGTGCCTAGTTATCATGTGAATATCTTTTAGTATCTCACATAATTAAATCATAAAAATAATGGCTTAATTCCAAACGATACTTTTGATGCAAACATGGAATTTTCAGCATGTTGTACAACCTTACAAGCTGAAAACCACACACATTCCTTAATCAAATACAACATTTCAAAATATTGACATACTCGTGATTTCTGAATATATGCAAAATATTTTAAGTAGACAACATTAGAGAAGAAGAGAACATAAGAATTCAGCTAATGTTAGAATGATTGACCCCACTCGTGAAAATGAGTAATTTACAAAACAGCTCAGCTATAGCACTGCGTACATGCATCAACTCACAACCACACAATAGGATGGGTGGAACACAGTCAAAATTCTAAAAAATAATATAGGTAGGTGAAGACAGAGGGAGAATAATTACTGATTCCTGGTTTATCGAGCCTACACCAAACACAATACATGCAACAGAAATGACTCAAAGCGAATACATCCAGCTGACCAGTCCTAAATAGGACGAAATGCGCATCCTGGATTCCACTGATAGTCACCATCCACAAATTAATTCTAATTAAATGCCCAGACATCGTCGAAGCATCTGCACAAGAAGCTGACATGTCAACCTGAGACCAAGCACTTTGGTCCAATCGGTAGACGGGAAAATCTCAAATTCAACTGAATGTCTGATCATTGTTCACTCGTGTATATAAATAAAGCAAAAATGTTGTGTGAGTACCTCAATATGATTATGAGCAGCTATAGTTTGTGCTGGAAATGCCATTAGTGAAAAAACTGCATAACACCGTGTGATTTTATCAAAATAAATTTTGTTCCCAATGGATTTATACTCTACCACAGTTCCCCAAGTTTTATTCTTATATCAAGAATTGAAATGAGTGAAAATGATTGAGGAAAACAAAATTATAAGGCACAGTAGGTGTAAAACATATGGGATATCATGCACAAAAATGATCGCAACGAATCCTTTGAAGGAGAATAACAGTTATTCTGTGTGACAACTGGCGTTAAGGAGTTATTCTCAAGTTTGCTGGTTCCCGATGAATACTGTTCAACAGATATTCAACTAAAGCTGAACGTACGCACATTGGCATATCTAGGGACAGCCGAGTCCTACATTATATTTCTTAGGGGCTATGGCAACTAGGAGATGGTCCATCGAAAGGTTAGATCAACCGAACTTCAACCACCAAACTATACTAGAGTGAACTCCCTCGGAAAATTGGCTATCACTGTAGAGAAGTAGAAAATGCATCCGTTCTCAGCGCTTCAAAATCTGTTATCCCATTACCAGACTTGTTGTACTTTCTATTAAGCTGTGGTTTTGGGTGTTTGAAATCTACAGTTTACTCCACAATATCCGGATTACTGTGAAACTCTGGTTTGTCTGCATAAACAAAGCCACTTGAAAATTCTTCACAAACATAAGCAGCTAATTAACTTGCAAATTTGCTGTTGCGATACCACTTATCCTCATGGGAATGATTTCACGCATATGAAATATGAAATTAGGGTGATAAATAGTTCCAGAGATATAACTAACAACCTATCTGAGGAAACTAGAATGAGTTCAATGTGTGTATACCTTGAATTGTCAAATGAATACTTCCAGATTCATGGCATAGGGCCTCAACAAAGTTTTAATGTATATGTCGAGTCATATAAGCATGTGACTATAAAAATTCATATTTGTTGATTGTCAGTCCACATGTACGACCAAGTATGATATTATCCTATGTGCAATCGCTTATCGTAGTAAAGTAACATAACTTTATTTCATAATAATCTTAACTGACAGTCTTCCATACCCTTTCCCTGCCTAGATATCGGAATCTGAGCGGTTTAGCATTTACACATATCGTTTGGCATCCTTGATTCACTGTAACTTCTTCGCCATACCGCTCCTTGAATATTTCGTACAGTATAGATGTACAAACGACCGCTGCAGAATTCCAACGAAATTTGATAAATTCCTCAAATCCTCCTTCTTTAACATTTCGCAACTTTTTTCATATGTGATTACACCAAAGTTATCTTAACAGTGGTGTACACTCCTATAACTCCGTTTAATTTACATATTTGTTAACCTCAGAGAAACGAGTCAGTTCACACCAGCTGAATTATGACTGGGTACATGGGTGTGGATTTAATACAATTTTAGGGATCTGTTTCGATACAAGTTGTTAAGAGAAGTGAGGTGAAGACAATTCAGCATGGAGAAGGATCTCGCTAAAAGAAGGACTGTATGTGCTAAATTTGACAATATTCTCGACACCGAGAAAATTATAAAAGGACACAACTGTAATTAGGAATGCTTCTAATTATTTCATTCACTCATTTCACCATCTTCTACATGTCTGTTGTTAATATTATTAGTAATATCCAGTGAATGGGTGCAAAGTGGTGACTTTCAAAAATTAAACATTCACAGTAAATTTCTTTAAATAAATTCTTGGAAAACAAACTGAAGCCAAAGACGCATTCTGAATATAGAGGAAATAAAATTGATTAAATTCAAAGTGAACTCACGCTCTGGAAGATTCAGTAAGTCAGAAATAAATAAAAAATTCAAAATAAGGACCAATGATTTCAAAATTAAAAAGGCTGTAGAAATAAAAAGGAATGTGTGGTTATTAGACAAATATAGGTCATTATCCGGAAACTTTGGACGCCGTGATAATTTGTAACTGCCTAGAAACCATATATCATATCAGCTGGTGTGAATATATGAACAATAAATTATCTTCGTAGTATCATCCGGTCAAGAGTACTCCGAAACAATTGGTTGAGATTATTTCCACAAGTTGTGAATGTCAATTTACTAATCAGTAGTACATATTTCACATCATGCAAACAGTCAGCAATACAGATATTCATTACGAAAAATAACAAACTGAAGGGTGAGGCTTGGTTAGCTTTCTCCATCTACAACTGAAAGTCCATTTATGAAGACAATGTATTTCAGCCGTTTGACACATAAACTACTGAAACTGGTAACGTTTGGTCCCAGTAGCAGTATTCACTTTACTGCGCTTCACTGTTTATTTCTGTTAAGAAAGCTATTCATACATCGGTTGCCCAACAAACAAAGATGAAATGAGAAATATTCACAAGGCAGGTTACTGTCTTCCTATGACGTAATAAATAATTTCCTGAGTCTAAAAAACCATGTGATGATGGAAACATTTTCTGAATATTCTGTGTAAGCTGAAGACGCAGTGGTAATTGGCAATACTACAATAACTAACTTTCATACCAGTGCTTGCACGTATATAGTAACTTAAATTCACATAAAACATACAACCCACTAGTTCAACAGTATCTAAGAATATACTAAAAAGATGGTTGTAGAGGAGAAAATCTTCATTCCGAAGAAATCGCTGTTTAAGGTGCACATTCGTGCCTAAATAAAAAATCGGTGAGAAATTGCCATATCAATAATGGGTTCTTGTTACACTTTCTTAAATATTTTCGTCAGCTGTAGCTCCGTCTGTTCTAATGACGCAGCTGTTTTTGAATTTCTTTGCCACCCGATGTAATCAGCACGTGTTTACTCAGATAGTCTGGTATGACCAAAAGAACATTTTCACAACCTGTATCTGCTCGTTTTACAATCAAGTTAACGTTTTCCTTCAATTCGTTCAGCTGATTTTGATGTCCTTTGGACGGCATACCGTAAAAGCTAGATGTATTGTGTATGTAATCAAAGCAACAATTGAAAATAATCGAAATAGTCTGCGTTGTCACGTAATGTTGGCTCCTGATAATATCCTCCAGGAATAAAAAAAAAACATATGATCATTCTTCTCAAATGTCTTTTTGTGGAGACAGAATAAAGCTAATTTTTGCAAAAGTGCTCTGCGAATATCTTGAATATTCAACCCGGATTTCACTCACTTTCTGAAAGTTTCAGTATGTCAAAAATTAAGAAAATATGAAGGTGTGTTAACGATTTCAAGAGACCGAAGTAATGTGTTGAAATCGAGCAAAAGTATGGCCATTTTGGACAAATGTGCATGATTCTTTGTATACTTTGGACACTGTAATAATTTCTAATTGGCTAATGATCCCTCATGATATCAGATGGTGCGGTAAGCTTTCCCATTCTACAAGTCGAAACCATTCTTCAAAGAGAACCTTGAAGAAATTTCTCAGTAGGAATTTAAAGGAAGAAACAAGGGTCAATAAAGCAGTGAATAATGAACACATCAACTCTTAAGTTGAACACTATATATATATATACAATGTATATAGTACTATATATAGTATATAGTATTATATATACTATATACAGGGATATATAAACTATTAGAAATACATGGGGAGATATAAGACTGATAAGCAAATAAACTAAATTGAGTCAATCACGTAATGGGCCTCACGGTTATTCATAGTCTGTCATTTCCTTCTCTCACGATCTTCTCCATTTCGCTCTAGGAAGTTGCGCTCGTTTACCATCCGGTTTCCACTTCAGGGTCTGACATGCATTGTCACTCTACGGTATACTCAGAGTGTATCAAACACATCTATATTTTATTCTGCTTCTTTGCCAAAACATGTTGCCCATATTTTAAGATATGCAATTTAAAAAACTAGGGTAAACATCATCAATTTCTCAAAAGACTTAAGCGGAAAGAGCTTTAACTTTGATGCACTCAAGGTGCTGCCTTTGATTTCGAAAAAAAACTCACTATTATCCTCTGAATATGTGTAAATAAGAGCAGTTGGAAAAAAGTCAGTTGTGAAAAGATGATTTTTCCTGATAGAATCATGTTTTTTCTGGTAAACTTCAACTATGCATCTATTCCTCCCAACCCCAACACGTTTTCTACGCATGTCTCAGTTGATTATGTTCATCAATGCGTTTTGAGGACCATCTGCAGATGATTTTGTGTTGTTTATGTCAACCTGATGTTCACATATTCTAGAACTCATTGGTGTATGTACAGACGTATTCGAAAATCAAATTAAACTGTACATGTTTTGTGAAACACGGAAAACCGTATATATTCAACAAAAGTTGAAAGAATTGCGTACAACATCTCGCATTAAAAGATAACAGCTTTTGAGCCAAGAAATTTAGTGCTTATAAGTCGCAGGAGATGATACAGATCTCTAATTTGATGTCTCATACAAATTTTAATTCTTGTCACTTGTCCAGCATTCGTTTCGCAATGAAACATCATCGGAAAATACCATGTACTTCTCCGCATAGAAATAACAGAATTTAATTTCAAATAATACTCACTTACTGTAGCAGTGGAATATATGTTATTGACAAAAGTTGATAAGCATGACAATCATTCATCGTATAGGAATTAAATTAATTATCAGCCGAATCCTTTAAATTAAGGTAAACAATAAATTCTTTTCCTGAATAGTGCTCTTTCACTGTGTAAACAATGCACTAAAACGAATTAATATGTAGAATTCCTTTTTATCCTGCATGTCAATTTACTAATAAGAAAAATATTTCGAAGCATAGAAAGCGTCAGCATTATTCTGAAATTTTATGGTGGAAAAATAAGTCTTTGTTTTCAGTTGGTGCTTCCACCGTCATTCTTGATTTGGATTTTTGCTTTAAACTTTATCTCACAATAAATATTGTTTGTGTCTGTGGCCCACTCGAATCACTTCTCTGCTGATTTACTTCGCTAGTCCTGTTTTGATTGTTTCTTATGATTTTATGAAGTACAATTTTCAAGTGTAGAAATGAACAGGGAATTCAGCTGTGGCAGAACATCTATACGACAGTCCATCGTGGAGAGGCCACGTATTCAGGTACCTCTTTGAGAATGTGTCACATTCAACTGAGTTCCTCGTGTCGAAGCAAAATTAGTCAGAAATCATGGTCCACTTTTGCAAACCTTAGGTGATTCATGTACTCAATACTTTTTAGTCGTTAGTCCCGCTTTTTAATTAACCACCACTTTGTCGGTTTCGGTATACAAATTGCTTCATAAAAAGGTTAAAATGCTGCTTACTTTCGTTGTCTAAATTGAAGTATACACCAGTTGTGGTTGTATCATTACGCAAGTTATCATTATTATGTGATTAATTGAATGAATCCTTACCAGTTTTTTTAGAAATTCATTGTGATTACCTCTCACTCAATGCTTTATTTAAGATTATTAATTACCAGAATATTATAAAACATTCAAGCTGTCAAAATTATACCATTTAATTGAATATATAACAAAAGCATTATTCAATGTTGTCTGTAGAGATTGATTTGTTACAGGATTTCATCATGAGCTGACGTCGTTTACAGAACCACTGGAAAATTTGCCGAACTGGACAGCTGTCTCATCCTAGTTAGAGCCTCTTCAGTAGAGTGCACCCACCGGGGTTTTGAACCAAGGATCTTCTGCTTAGGAGGAAACCTCTTAGACCATTAGGCTACTGGGACCCGATCCAATAGCCATGAATTCTAACTTCTGCAAATCATGTTATGGAGCGATTACTGGTGACACTCATCAGCGCGAATTTTCGCTGACACCTGAAGTTGGCAGAAACTAGAATTCCTTGACCATTGGGTTGGGGCCAAGTAGCTTATTGATCAACGAACTTGCTTTGAGATGAGAAGCCACTGGGTTGCAACCTCAATGTTTACGGACTTATGAAGAGTCCCAAGGCGATACGAGACAGCTGCCCAGTAATCCCAGGTCCTCCAATGGACTTCTAACCGATTTCAGCTCATGATGAAATCTCAAAATGAATTGTGTTTCTTAAGCAGTTCATCGATTTGACATAAGTTTTCTGAGCTGTCCTGCTAATCAAATTATGTAAAAGACATCTGTCTTACAATTACGTTTTAGGCATATCAGCTGTGACAAATTCCCTGTTAGGGAATATTTCAGCATCTACTCCGGAAGACGTCACGTTTACTAGTAATCAGTGTGGCGATCTGTAAGTTGTGTAAGTAACGACAAATCTTATTTCACTAATTATAATATCACAGACCATTATATTTATAATAATATGATACTGGTATCTATTAGATAGCGAGAAGAAGCATTTTCATGGATCCTCATCGTGTTTCATTGAAACTGACAGATCCCAGCTGAATAAATTGCCTGTTAATTGTTTTTCTGTAGTTAATTTTCCCGAAGTTTGCATGCATTTCTGTTTGCCAAGAGGATATTTCGAATTTTCACAAGTTTAGAATTTTGTGTTAACGTATCTTCAACAGGCTTCTGTTTCTCAACTGCTACTACCATAGTGTACTAGCACATTACTCCCATGTTTGGCTTCAAATCTATGTTAATTAATGCTGCATATTCTTGCTTGGCGTCATTATTTGCAATTGAAAATGCTTCACAATAGCCTACGGTGTCGAAACCTTCGTTTAACACAATAAATACAAAGTAGTTTTTGTTCTTCTTTATTTCATTTCCGTTCCCGGTGAAACATAGGGCTTCGAGCGAGAGGTTCAAAGTTTCAGTAGCAGTGGTGTTCATTTTTACGGGATGACGCTGCTAGCCTCAAGCCCAACCTTCCCTCCTAACCAGTCTTGTAGCTGGCTTATCGAGGTAAAGGGTTGCGTCGACCGGCGATCTAACCACGGACCACATGCATGGTAGGTGAGCATTCTACAGCTATGCCAACGCCGCACAAAGTAGTTAACATGAAGAAAACAATGCTAAATGGGTGAGAAAATTCGATAACTATTTCCAGTCAAGGGTCAAATTAATAAAATTACAATTAGCAGTTAAAATGCCGTATTAAACAGGGGGGTAGGTAAAACTCAAACAAAGTAGCATCATAATTGCTGAGGTGATTGACATATTGTTGAAATAACAAAAACAGACAGGATGTTTGGATAGAAAATCCAGTGGGATTATAACTAGAGTGATAAATAATTGTTTAAGCAGTCAGGAATTAAATATGTAGAAATAATAAAATGACAAAATAGACCAGAAGATCGGACAGAAATTATGGTAGTGTAAGTAGGGATAAAGGAAAACCTAAAGATAACTTGAATAAACAGGAAGTTTGGATAAGAAAGGCAACTGGGTAATCACTATTACCTATCTACGATAACATGGTCGTCATAGTTATGTCGCTAGTTTGTTTGAGTTTTATCCGTTCCTCTGTTTATTTTGGCATACTAATCTCTAATTTAAAATTTATGATTTGACCTTTGACCGGAAATAATAATTAGACTAAACCAGCTTATCACCACTTCATAGGTATTTCGTGTTCATGGGATATTTGTTCGGAATTCATTTACTTGGGGAAGGACTCAGTAGTTATTCTGCAATCATTCTGAAACACAACAGCAATTACATCCCCGAAAATCGTGAAGCAAGATATATTTATTTGACTGCATAATGTGCATTTGCTTTGAAAGACTGAACATTTAAATAGCAAAGTTATCCTCGGTGTTATTTGAATATTGTTGAATCTCGTCAGTTAAATAAGTGACAGGTTTAGAAACAACTTACACGTCTTAACTGAAATGACATGTGAAAACACGAATAAAAGTTTTGAATGCATTTGAAAACACCGAAATAAATGAATTCCTAAAATAAGTGGGATGAGGCATTATCAAGCATTACTATTTTAATAAACCTAATCGGCCATTGATAGACGGAAATCCATAACCTAATGGAGGGTTGAAGTAGATCAATTCTTAAGCCCTTGAGCAGACACGCCGGCATGCGACGTGAGCTCAAAAAAATTCATGTAAACATAGTTAATCTGTCAATTGAGAGTCTTTTGTGTGTCCCCTTTGATAACGCTGGCTAGAACCTTGAAAACTTCTTAAAAATAAACCTGTAGATTAACGCTGTCTTTTGAAGTCATGTTCGATAACAGTCAGGGAAAACAAATGATGGAGAGTTACATTTTATTATTGCATTTCATATTATTATTATTTTATGCATTCACACCTGTGTTTCAATTCCCTCACCGGATATAACTTCTTAAAAACCATATATATGCAATTGTACAGCTTGATGATAAATTCGTGAAAGAGTCTCTTTTGATCTTTTTTTGATTTTATAATTACATGTCTGTTGTAGGTCACTTAATTTATAGCGATAATATTAAGGAAAATAAAATTTTTAACTTGTTGAAGTAATGACACAGCATATTTCATCTTCGTTCCTAATACACTTGACGACTGGTAATATTGGATACAATGTTTGTCGTCCTTCATGCTATAGATATCAGGCTTCTTTATTATCCAGGCTGTCAATATAATAGAACGTCGATTTAAACGCAAGAATTTCCATTTTTCTACTTACAGAGGAAACACAGCTACTTTTGCGATCATGTCATTTCTATTTAGAAATTTCGCTGTGATTGTTTCTCTAAACCTTTTGGTTAATTCTTAGTTTATAATATTAAAAATATTCCAACTCACTAAGGTCGTCTGTATAAATAAGCAATGAAATTGTCCTGTTACGTCAGTTTTCTAACAGCTCTTCTTGAATATCCAAGTGAGAGTAGTATGTTGCAGAGCCAATGAAAACAAAAGAATGCTCAAGATTGTGTGAGCTTACTTAGAATGCAACATTGAGTTACATTACTCCTTATCAAATTAAGTTATGAGAGCAAACTATGTTAGAAGGGTATTCTACCGCGATGAACAAATTCAACCCCAATTTCGCAATTCATCACTTAGTTCTTAATCAAAATAAAATGAATTGTATTTTGAATGAATTGAAAACAAGCGATTTTCGAGTACTGTTCAAGAAAAGGTGCCATAAAATGTGTACAGAGATTTTGATAACCCATGCATCCATGCATATCGCATGCACGAAGTCTAATTCTCCTAAAACAGCCTCTTCGCTGAATTACTTATTTTGTTCTTTTCATATGAATTTGTTTGTTGGATATGCTAAAAGGTTAAGAAAAATTATATTTTTTAGGTGACGTACAGGAGATTTCCAAACTGATTCCAGAGTGATGAAGGTGCAACTTGCCTTTTCGATTCTTGCTTTGACTTCCTCATGCTTGACATCGCCTTCGGTTTGAAAGTGAAGAAAGCATTTTTTCTGAAATTTCTCTGGTTGACAGTGATTGCTGCGCGTTGCTGTTGTTGAGGGCATGGAAATCTTCATCACCTCTGTCTTCTTTATGCTCACTTGAAGTCCTATCTTAGCTGCCTGACTCTTCAACAAGTTACATGGTTTCTGCCTGCAAGTGTCGCAGTCTGTGTGATATTAGACATAAATCATACGCTAATTGCAGAAGTTTCAGGGTTTTCTTGCAGTTCCAAAGGATTCCTATCTCCTCCTACAAGTTCGCCATTATCAGTAATATTATTGATGAAAACAAGCTGAGAGCCTCGGTTTATTCGTGTATTCACTTCAAACGTCTTGCTGAGTCTTCCGTTGTGAACCAAATAACACGTGGCACTGACGTATAGCTGCTGAATGGGGTCAATAGAGACTTTGGGGGACGCACTGCGAAGCGTTGACTGCGTGCTTCCAGTTAAGTCAGCAGTCAACGTTGTCGGATGCTTTTTCAAAGTCGATTCCTTTGTTGAAAGATACATATTCAGCGTTTAGTGATGTCACTTGCAACATGGATGTTTTTGTGATCATCGTTCCTCAGAATTCATTGTGAATTCAGCACACTGAGTGTTACCGTAAGATTTCTAAATTTTTAAAACACTTAGAACGTCGTTTCAATAATTCAAATGAGCAGAAACAACGATTGAGATTGTCTGAGTGAATGAATTTGATTGTGACATGGAGCTGTCTGCGGTAAGTCTTGATGTGTCATGCTTCTGAACAGAGTTTGTGATTCTGTCTCGTTGGAAATAATCTCCTTAATTCCAAGATATCTTTTACAGCTGAACTTCATGAACTTATTTTGTCTCATAATTAATGTTTTGTATTTGAAAACATAAATTACCTGAATAGCTAGCTGCCTCACGACACTGTTGAGGCGAATTTAAGTTTAATGTTATTATTGTTTAATAGAACCACTAGAATATTGAAGAAAAGTCGTCATTTTCTAGCCTCTTGAAGTTTTTGTGTTAGCACATGTCTCAGCAAAGTTTTGTCAGCTATACGGTAGAACACAGAGATCGATTTCGTGCGTGCAAAAACAATCACCGAATAAATGAAGTTGCTAAAATCGGTTATTTTGAGTGAAAGTGACTTCACAGAAACTATAAACTTACCTGGAACTTTTGAAAAATAATACATATGCACACCACAGAGTAGATGAATGACTATCATCAAATGGGAATTAATGATAAAAGAGCCAGTTTCATATTACGTTCTGCTTACTTCTACACGCACACGCATATGCGAATACCCATTCTAATATCGAGTGAGCGCGATATCAAACAACAAATCTATGAAACTAAGGCACACTGCTTGACAAACTAAGTTTGCATCCCTAATTCAGTTGATAATGTTCATTGCAAATATGATACCACCTCTATTCTCAAGGTTTGTACGTCTTCATTTGTTGAGCGCGGCTGAAATATTTGAAACCTGTTCTTAGTGTTCGCAAGTGTTTGTCCAGTTACTCCCAATTCCACGGTGTTCACTTCTAAGTTAGTATAGATTTCTTTTCCTCCATATCTGGTAAGTGTTAAAACCACTTTTGTGTGTAGTGGTCATTATTAAACTCTGTGATAAGTGCACAGTTTACTGAATAATCAAACAGTATTATAATCAAGATCAGATGGCCGGAAAGGATCAGCAACAAAGATCTCTGGGAGCGAACCAACCAGGAACCGATTGTGAAACAAATAGGCAGGAGAAAGTGGAGATGGATTGAACACTCTCTGAGGAGGTCGCTGGGTGACATCGTGCGTCAGGCCCTCGAGTAGAACCTGAAAGGGAAGCGACGAGTGGGACGTCCAAGGGTGACATGGAGGAGATCGTGTGTAGAAGAGCTGAAACAATATGGACTAACATGGATGCAAGTGAAAAGTACAGCAGAAGACAGAAGCAAGTGGAGACGTGGAGTTGAAGCCCTATGTTCCACTAGGAACCCAAGGGAACAATAATAATGATATAATAATTGCCACAAAAAAACAGACAATTTTCGCCTATGTCTCCACAAATATTCACCTTTCACTTTGATTTTTCTCACAGCTACCGAGTTCGTAGATGGAAAATGCACTTGAGTTTACCGGCATCATTATCACCTCGATTATCATCTGCTAGTGTAGCCACTTGAAGTCCAATTCTGCTGAAATTATTATGCATTATAAATGAACACAGGGCTCGTATTGAATCAATTAAACTATTAATTACCACAACAAATGCTAAATATTAGTGGGAAATTTTAATAAATTGAAGTGTATATACGAACTATTGTATTGTGTATCCATCAGACGATAAGTATATCCTGTGCATACGGCAGTAAGAAGTATCCAAGTTTATTGAGTTGAAACTTATTTTAAGCAAACTGCAGTTTGCTAGCTCAGGAAACCTCACCACACAAAGAGGACGCTCTTGGAAAAATAGCTGGTTTAAATATCTCTAAATGCAAGATAAGAATCCTACAGCTACTGAAATGAAAACAAGCGGTAAAGCAAACTTCGACTTACGATATTTTACTAAAACAACCAAATAGATCAAATGTGCGAACCAAGGAGATTATTTAACGTATCAATCAACGCAGTAATATTGTTTCAGTCATTGTTGGCAGTTTAAAAAACTTATAATATCTTTTCGTGGGAGAATAAATACCTCAGTGAACCAATTCTTGTCCTTTAGACTCTTCTGAATGAATAGCATTCTGTGACAAGTATTTAAGCAGAGTAACGGTTAAACATTTTCCTTGAATTGTGAAGTGGAATTCCCTCAAGATTATTATTACTTTGCGACCAAATCCAAATTGACGTACAACTTCACTAAGTGATGTTCGTTTATTTCCAGATGAGTGTTCAGGTTCTCCATTAAATTAATTCTTTATACTTCGCACGATAAAATAAAGCTAAATTTATAGTTCTATGATTCGGCTTAATCCACAAAAATATAGTTTTTTTCAGTTTATATGAAAGATAATTGAAGGTGGATACATACAAACTTAGTTTTTGCGTTATCCAGAACATTTGGAACAGATTTCTCATGTGCTGAAAAGATTATTCAGTAGTATATACGAAGAGATGGCATAAAAAACATCAAATAGCAGGGAGATAGATTTGGCATCACTTAAATCAAATGATACAATGTTGCGGAGATACATGGGAAACGGAGTCGCGGTTATTGGAGCACCTGTTTATATCAAGAGTGTCCCTGACCACATTTCTCAGTAACTGAAAATGCTCAACGCTGCACAATCCATGGGAATCAGTGAGCTAGCGAGGATGACCAGACAGCTGTTGAGCATAGCAGTAGGAGCAATGAAACCACTGAAATTGAAGGATTGTGAACAGGAAGTTGAATATTTGCAACGTGATCTGGCGCCACTAAGAATGAGTGCCAGGAAAGACTGATTCTTCCAATGTGGCGAGACAGGACACTGAAGGAGGCACTGTCAAGAAAGAGGGGGAAGAACAAATTTCACACAGTATAATGTGTGCTCTTTTTCTTCTGTCATACTAGAAGAAGCGGGAGCTATTGAGAGGTGGACAATTAATGCTAAGCTGCAAGTGAATAGTGGAGAACTAGTATGTCTGATAGTCACAGGGATAGCAGTCTCACTGATGGATAGGAGTCTGTGTCCATGTTTTAGACTGTGTTCATTGGCATTTCAAACGGTACGTTAACACGTGTCAGGCATCTTCGGCATATCAAACTGTAGTGCTTTTACTGGCGATAGCGTAGTAACGTTCATGTTCATCGCTGTTACCGAGTTATGAAGAACAAAAATTGGGGCTGATTTTCCTCCAAAGGTCGGTGCAGTAATTAACACGAAGGAGATGACAATGATCACGGTGTCCGAGGCTATCAGCATGTATTAGGCAAACAAGATAGCAAGCAGTAAAGTGTCGAAAGCACAGAATATGATGAGACTGCGAACGGAAAGGAATGAATTCGTCTGGAACGTGAGGCGTAATCTGAAGAAATACTCTGTGAAATCAGAGCAGGGAGAAAGATATGATGCAGAACCTTTGATTTAGGCGATTAGGTAAAGTGTAGAGGAAGAAAGGACGCCGGTAGATATGAGCCAGTTTACATGGAAACTCCTCCCCAAATTGCAAAGGACCATACAGTGTTAACGAGAGACGTGGTCCCGTTTATACCATCAACAGAGGAAATAAGCAGAAACGAGTCAACACCAGACAAATGCAGAAATCCATGCAGTGAGATAAGGAAGCAGGGATCATGGTACAACAGGAAAGGATAGAGTAGAGGAGGTCGTGTGGCGAACGGGTGTGCAGTGTATTACTGTGATACGATTTGTCAGAAGTCTAAATAATAAAAGATGTTCATATGCATAAAACATCCAATAGCAGGGAGACAGACATGTTTTCAGTAAAATGAAATGATACGACGTTGTTGAGATACACGAGAGACGTTAAATTAACCCAAAGAAACACAATTTGCATGTAGTGGATGAATACATTTGAAACAGTATCTCACACATCAGATATCTTTCCCTTATTCCAGTTATGCTTTTAAATGAATTTTTGCTAATTTCTCATGTTAATATGCTTCTTACTTATTTGTCCTAAACACAGAGAGAAAGCAGTTTCATGAAGAAATACACTGTGGCTGTGGGCAATGAATTCTAAAAGAGAAATACAATGTTATTCATGGATTTTGTTCACAAATCATATGTGTAACAGAAATTCCAAATATCTGAAGATTTAAAATATGGGATAAGCAGTCGATTATCGCCAGACATGAATTGTGTAGAATCAAAGTTATGCACATGGCTGTTGATGCATGTTCATGTTCCCTTTTCTGCAAAATAAACTCATAGTAATGAGCGCCAAACATAAATGTCGTCTTTCCTCCGATGTCACTCAAGTTTTGTTTGGATTCCGATGGTGAATAATGTTGTTGAACCAATCTAGGTTAACTAAAGTTATCGAGTATGCTCTTAGGGCACTTATGGTCTGGCGTCTTTTATAATAATATACGACTTTCATTTGTTGATTTTAGAAAATCAGTTGACAGAACACCGTTTCATCAGAAATGACCTTATTACTTCCACAAACTGAAATGTACTAGAATAAGTCGACAATTTTCGATCATTCCACGAAATCTAGTGATGGAACATTCATGTATTTCATCATTATTAACAGCATTCCCAGATTGGTTCTGAATTTAATGCGAGAATAAATGAAACAAGGTGAGAATCCATAGCAAGCAGCCATAGGTAATGATGGAATTGTTTTCTGGTTGGGAAGGAATCTTAAATTTCAACTTACCTAAATCATCTGAAAAAAATTAAAAAAAACATGCCATATTTATTTGTGAAAGCTGATTTTAATTTTTAAGATAAATTAACTTGGTGTTACTTTTGACTCATGATTTGTAACAGAATGATAAAAGGAATTTCGGTGGCATCAATATATTCAGCACTGTCAGCCGCCTGTCAAATACATCACTGCACAATGTACCATAATGAGAATTACTGGATTCTTTTATACATAAATGATTTCGAATCATTACAAGCTACTGGAACCTAAGAAACGCGGTGAAACCATCAGCTCTTGAAGAAGAATTGATCTGTCTCAGATTGTTACAAAAAAGTCTGTCTCGGGTTGTTGACTTTTAACGTCATTGTACTACACTACAAGTTCAAAACAGATATTCTCTCAAAGATAAACACAGGTTATGCAGTGAGATAATAAATTTAATAGTTCCGCTGTGTCTAATCACCTCGTTTATTATTATTATTGTATCCTTTAATTCCTACAGGAACATAGGGCTTCAGACGTGCGTCTCCATTGCGTTCGGTTCTCTGCTAGAGTCTTCACCTGGCTCCATGGCTGCCCACACGTTTTCATCTCCTCTTCACATGACCTCCTCCAAGTTACCCTCACACTGACGACCAACTCGCCGCTTCCCTTTCGGGTTCCACTCGAGCAATGACTTGTCTAGTGATGTCACTTGATGGTTTCCTCACAGTATGGCCAATCCATCTCCATTTCTGCCTGCCTATTTGTTTCACAATCTGTTCCTGGTTGGTTCGCCCATTGCCAGAGATCCCTGTTGCTGATCTTTTCTGGCCGGCCATCTGAACTTGAGTATTGAGCGAAGACAGCTGTTGATGAAGGCCTGTAGTTTGTTTGAGATGCTCTTTATTACGCTCAGTGCAAGTCTCTGATCCGTATAGTAGCACTGACTTCACATTGGAGTTGAAAATCCGGATCTTAATTTTTGATGCTGAGTGTTATTGACTTGAGAGTAGTGAAAGCTTGTCTTGCTTTTCCGATTCTTGCTTTGATATCCTCGTCAGTTCCGCTAAAGCCATAATAAGGCATAAATCTGTTCAAAATTGATTTGATATAACTTCGAATCGGAAACAAGGTTAATTTCAATTATTCATATTTGCGAACCTTATTATTCTAACCTAATTTTCCCAACCCCTTACTCATGATCACGACCAGTTAACACTTTCACCCATATTGATTAAATTCTGATCACAAAATGCTCCATTATTCTTTTATACAGGTCAGATTATCCGGAATGCTTTGCACAGACAGATTATGGCCGAGTTTACGTATGATTTTCAAGTTTCTGAAGAAACGAAATGTTTCATTATAACAGAAATACATTAGTGAAACTTGAATGTGAATTTTTTAGAGAGAAATACGGAGAATTCCACGTGAAACTAACAAAAGACCTATTCCAAAGCCGATGTTACATATAATATTGTATGCGGTATGAGTATGAAAAGATCATTTGTGAGCGAAGGTGGGAATGACTTTGATTTGTTCGCCTTCTCTCTGAACTGGTTGATTTAATTGCGAGACTTTCATTGTTTTGCAGGACCGATCACCTTCAGATTCCTAAGTTCCTTTCCCTTCAGTTCTTCAACTGCATTCAAAAGTCTTCCTAATAATCTTAAATGACGTAAGAAGGGTAGATTGGCCAGAACACACAACTCTTCTCATTGCAGTATTAAGTTTGCAGAATATTTTACTAGCTGAATACACTCTCCCTTTTCACACATATATGCACAGAATCCTACTATAAAATATCTGCCTTAATGTGTGAGTATGTAAACTTACGTCTATCATCTGATTTAAGTAAAGAGTAATCTACTTAGTTAAATTTGAAATGTAGTCAGTGATTCTGAAATGAGATTCAGCTTACATCAAATTGTCAGTCTTCAGTTGAATGCTACTCGTCTCATCGCAAAACAAATTGTGCCATGGTTAACTGATAAAAGTTTAGAGGTTACTGACAGTTGAAGAAGTCGTTCAATGTCACGAGATAACATTCTGCATATATATTATAATGAGCATGATTAGGCATATTTTAAAAATGCACTGTTACCTAGCCTGCAGAATGATGGAAAAGGATGGAAAATCAACTAAGTCTCTGGAGAGAAACTTGAAAGCCCGTAAAATGCCTGAGAAACATACATGAATTTAGAGGACGAAATGACTTCTTCTTCTGGGCAAAGTCAGAATCAAAATCATGGGGATATGAAATGTATGAACCATGTTTAAAGCTGTGAATGCGGCAAAGCAAGCAAGCGAAATTTCTTGATATCGTCTGAAAGTTGTAAAAAAAAACACGAAAGTGAATGTAATTGAACTCAACTCTTCCTAATTGATAACGGCAGGATCGTTATTCTATTCCGGTCACCCAAACCACCCAAACCATGAAGAGGCTGAGGGTGGACTATCACGATATCAATAACAGAAACATAGGCACTCAAGCAGTGGGAATCAATCTCCTCCAGGATATAGGCAGCAACATTCAATTTAGGGAGAAAGAAAGATTTGAATTATCCAGGGAGGTGAAAAACTGAAGCACAAAGACACTGTGAAGAAGATGGCAAACCTCTACAAACAAAGGCAAACAAACACATATATATCATCTACAACAACAATATAGAAAAGCGAAGAGGAGATTTAATGGCGAAGGAACAAAATGAGCAACTTTTGTGCAAAAAAACATGTAAAACAATTGGAGGACAAATTAACGCAATTGGGAAGACACGTTCAAACTGTGAATTCAACATAAGATAGATGTATTTTGGCTTCATGTGTGCATAGAGTTGTCAATAAACGACTACGTTACCAAATCCTCCTGTGTAACGGCTGCGGTGCAGTATCAAGCATCATCATTGAAGTGGTCAAAAAAATGAGAGTCATCGATTTGCCACAAATACATTGAATTTAAAAGGCTCTCACAAGCATTGACGCTGTCTTGGGAGGATTAGCAAATTAGAAATCTGACAAACAGACATCCTAGTGATCAGTGTATCAATATGCACGTGATTTATGACTCAGGTAATAATGTGAAACAAGAAGTCTGAAGAAAGGGGAAGTGGATGGTTCTATTGAACGAACCGATCAGTTTCTTTCTTGAATGAATAAATCGTATTAATAAATTTTAAGACAAAAAATTGGTTGTAATGTCAATATAACAATCTTTGAAACTGACTAGGATGAGTGACTGCAGAACAGGAGAAAATTTGAAAATGAAGACGAGAATTAATAAGTTAATTTTTAATTGTATAAAAAAACTCAATTCTATATTTTTATTTTTCCGACTTGCCACTTGAACTAAGTTCATCAAAACTCTAGAACAGACTGTTCATGGAGATCGTTTAGTCTATCTGACTGTGCTTCATTGAGCTCATCAAGTGATAGACAATCAGGTAAAGTTTACCTTGGAAACATCTAATAGCTAATAGTTTTAGTGCTAAGTAACACATGTGGTACTTACAGAATGAAGTCTTAGTAGATGGTAGTCAGGAAACCTTTTTCGTGTGAGAATACCTCAGTCGTCTCTAATTGTTGACAAAGTGCTAAATGAATTGTGTCAGTGGTATCATGAGCTGGTATATGACAAAAACATTTGACATGATCTCAAGGCATCTACGTAAATGCCGACTGAGTAGAATATGCTTAGAATGTAAAAAGGTAAACTTATCGTCCACAATATGGCAAAACATATTCGATGCAACACGAGAATGTAGAATTACTATACAACACGGAAACACAAATATCAATCGAGCACACAGAATCATTACAACCGGTCTCCTGAAAAAAACGGATACTTCATACCTTGCTTTCATGTGTTTTCGTTTGTGTAAACTTGACTATATTATTTCCGAAAACATCAGTAGCTGTGGTGATGATTACTTGAAAAAAAAAATACCTCATTTGTGCGTGCATTCTTTAATGTGATATGGTTTTTAATTGTATGACTGATCTACCTTGATAACAAAAACATCCAGTCATTAAAACTCCCCCATTATTCTAATTCTAGTGCACACTGATTAATCAATATTGCTAATTATCTGCAAAACCATGAGGCATCAAGTGCACATAACTCTGAGAAACGGTGAAATTTTCAGTAGCGGTAACAAACGTTTTACAATGATGTGACATCAGTTTGAACCACTAAACAAGATTTGTGTGTTAGACTTGAAAAAGGTTAAGTATTGGTCAGTGACATAAGAATAAAACTAGTGCACTGTGGTAGAGCATAATTACATTATGGGTAACATTTATTTTGACAAAGTTTCACAGTGTTATACAGTAACGTTTACTGATGAAATGTAGCTATGTTAGATTGTGAAATAAAACGAATAGAAGAAGGCAAACTACACACTAGTGTTTATAGAAAACCAACGCATTCTAATAGATATTTAGACTTTAATTCACCTCATCCTTTAACTGTTAAGGCAGGCTTAGTTAAGTGTTTAACAAACCGAGCAATGGCACTAAGTAGCACAAAAAATACCTAAACGATGAAATAAAACAGATAGAAGAGGCGTTGGTGTTAAATAACTATCCTCTAAAATCCATTAGGAAGATTGGAAAACGCCAAAAGAAAAATAAAAAGAATTGTGAAACTGGTAATAATAACATTAATAAGAGAGAATATAAGGAATCTAGTGTTATGCCATGTAGGGAGAGAACATCTGGGATCCTACGTAGAATTCTCAACAAAACAGGTATTAGGATGACAATCAAACATACAATCTCACTCAGGGACAAGATGTGTAGGTCAAAGGACCTGGTGGACCCAATTAAACAAAATTATATTATTTACAAAATACCCCGCAATGACTGTGAGTTGGGTGAACTACACAGGTCTAACTAGTAGGTCAGGTGTAGTCAGACTGTCGGATGGTTGACCCCACGACGATAAGTAATTTCGGAAAAAAGCTCAGCACTACATTGTACTGCATGCATTGACACACAACCACACAAAAGGGTGGGAGAGGGTTAACATTCTGTAAAGTAATCTAGGTAGATGAAGAGAGAGGTTGAATACTGAATCCTTGTTTATCTAGTCTACACGCAACACGTGCCGTAGTTTGCAGTGACTCATCACTCATACCAGAAATACTAACACAAATCAAATCAAGCGATGTAAAATAATGGAACTATATAAATGAAGTTAGAAAATTGTGTGAGTACCTTGATATCATTATGAGCAGTGATAAATTGTACTCGAAACGTGGTAATCAGTAAATATTACTATATAACACTGTGAAACTCTATCAAAACAAATTTTACCCATAATGGAATTATTGGTCAGTGATCTGAAATTTCTGTTCTCTGAATGATAGAATTACTAATGTTACATCAAATAATTCATGTGATAATTAAGGTCATCGGAAATGCATATTCAGATGGTTAGCTCTTTACTTACGTTCTTCTTCAAAGCGACAGGAATGTACTATATATATATGAAGGGTATTAGAAATGACATTTTTACAACGAAATATATTTATGGTTCTCAAATTACAAATTTGCCTATTATCACTTCACTCGTTTCATACCAAGAAAATAATGAAATATTCCCATTTGCACACCAGAAATTTCAAACACTTCAGCTACATGGATCAGGTATTACAGATTTTGTTTCACTACCCAATGCACATACTCATTTCCCAATGCATCACCACAATGGGTATGATACGAGTACAGGAAAATGTGCCTATTTTCATCATCTGCTCACTGCTGGAGCGTTAAAGAGACATGGAAGTAATTCTGAGTGGTTTCCGTCTACTGTCAAATGCAGGAATGAATCATAAATGGGAAGCATCAGTAGAACGTGTTGTTTGAATAAGAGTTTCTAGATAAATTGATCACATTATCGACTAGAATACATGGATAGAACTTAACACTTCACTCCTTTTTAATTGTCCACATGAAATTCCTGCTACTCACTGTCCCTTCTCGATGTGCAACAAACGGGATTTCAGTCGCATTCATTTCTCAAATAGTTATGAACTACCAATTTTCTAAACACTGTTAAGTCAATGACATTGCAGTTGAAGGGCAAACTTCACGATAGTATCGAATTCGAAATGTAGTCTGATTGAGAAAAACTTGAATTAATTATTCTGATGTCCCCATATATTCATGAAACTGTATTCTGCAGACGTTGGTGTTAACATTAAGGGGCATCAGATCATAGGTTTTCGAGTGTATTTTAAATGTAAGGGGTTGAGCTAATCGTCGAATGGTGTCATGGAGTATATCATGTGAAGACGAAGTGGAAGCATGCTGGGTGAAGTAAAGTAAGAGGTGTATTGTTGAGGTCCTCTGTTCACTTGAGATCCGAAGCACAAAATATTAGTAATAATAACAATAATATGAAATTTAGTTGCTTAACTGGAGTTTACAATTGGTGACAAAATGTCTTATCAGAGTTTTATATTCAGATGTTCCTTTTGATAATTTATGAAGCTGTGGAAGCTGAAATTCTGAAACCGTCTCGATAAGAAATGTTCCTCAACTTACTCCGGAAAGCTGAAAGTCACAATTTGTCAAAATAGAACATACACAATGGCACATATTTCAAATGGATTGAACACAGTTGAAATGCCAATTAACTTTCTGGAATTAGGCCTTCGAAGTTCCCTTGAATTTCAACTAGATTAGCAATTTGAATATAAGTGTATCTCCATTTCTATATTCACTGGTGCATTGTGAATCTGAAATGTGATAGAAAACAATATTTGTGCACAGGACTGTCAATTACTCAATTCTGATAGATAGATTTCGACGTAAGTCTCGTAAGAGATCAGAGAATTACTAAAATATCTATGGTATACTGTTAAACATATCACTGTAACCAATTTTATAGTAGTAATAAGTGATTTCATTAATGGAGTTGACATCTACGCCTCACACGAGATGTTCAATAATAAACACGTTAATCATCAATTGATCAACAGACAATATCGATTTGTCAAATGAATAACATCCAGAAGAATTCCTGACAGCTCAATGTGAAAGCTGAATACGACGAGGAACACTCACCTTCACAAACTAAAAATCGGTTAGTATGTTCACAGACAAAATAAATCAAAGGATTTGCATTCAAAATTTTAAAAAAGGTTTCCTTCAATTTATTACTAAAAACACAATGGAAAAAGGATAACAGAATGGCTCAAGCAACAAATGAATGACAAGAAGTGTTAACGGATCCAATCTTCCCACAGTACCAGTTTAACTACGTACCTATGACGATAATGGAGTATGTCAGCCTGGGACTGGACCTCAAAGGACACGCGAGGCTGGCGAGCGACCTACCTATGTATTACCGAAGAACAGGGTCCCAAGGGCTGAAACCTATTACTGTTTCGAACATTTCATATCGAAACTTTTCAATGGTTAGACATGCCAGATAATCACCTGTATATAGTTGTCACTTCTATTTGAAATTATCAAACGTTCACCGGTATCAAAACGGGAGTCTATATAATCGTCTTATTTTCACTACCAATTTCGTCTTCAATAAATATTCAGACATTCCGTCATGAAGAATGTGAGTAGCGGAACAGATTTCTAGATAGCCAGGAAATCACTACATATTGGTTGATTATTTCACTTAACACTCAATGACACTAATAAGTACACTATGTCTCATGTCAAATGAGGAAGTAAAGTGAGGTTCAATAATTGAAATATTTCATTCCTCACAACTGCTTACTGGTTACCACAAAGTTTCACATCACATGAAAGTCAATCGTCGGGTGTCCTCGCCATGTTGTGGGCATACTGAACGTCTGTTTCACCAATTCAAAAGATTCACGCATTTCTACACTGTCAACAGGATTTCCATTCACATACACAAATCACTCACAGGGAAATCACATACCATCAAACAGAGCCTGAATTTACAGCGCTCAGCATCTCTCACCCTCCCCTGTGCTAATTGTGCTCATACAAAGCGCGTTCACTAATGCACAGAGTTATACAGGTCAAGCGACAAGTGTTGGAATACTGGTAGTTAATGCAGTATCTCAGTCGAGATTTCGTAACTGCCTGACTGAAGCGTTAGTTAAACCCAGAACTGTTTCTCAAATTGACACAGGAATACACTCTGAGTCATGAAACAAATGTTTCATCGGCGAAGGTTATCTTCGCAACAATGCAATCAAACTGAAGTGACCAGCAGATGGGGAACGGGAATTTGTCTTCAGAGCATCTTGTGAGCCCAGGACACTGAGTTTCACTGAAAGAAACCTCCAGGATCTTGTACAACATCTAATCAACTGTATGAACGCCAGTGCAATCACAGCATCTGAACAGAGCTGAAAAATGTGATTCAATGTTTCGTTCCAAAGCAGTGTAACTTAAAAAAGTCTGAAAGTTCCTCGCCTTTCCGATACTGGAAGCCAGAAAGGCAAAAGAACTAAATAGAAGTCCACCTGAGGCACTGGCATGCATCGAGAGACCTCAGCGGATATCCTCATACCGCTAATACACAACATTTGAAGTGATGCAAATGTACCGACTGAATGTCAGAAGGCCTGACTGTGATGGAATCATGCTTCTATTCATGACAAAGAAAATGTTAAGCGCCATCATCACAAAGGGACAAAAAGATGCTCTGAACGTAAAACGCCACACGGAACAACCTGGATTTCGGAAAACAGTATGTCTCAAACACTACTGACGAGAGGAATCTAAAAGAACTCAACTCTGCCACTTTTATTAGCAGCGTCGTGTCAACTAAAGGTGACAAACAACGAATATACCAAAAGTGGGGTGAAGAAGGAAAGACAAACCTTCGTTATTCCGAAAACAGTGTGTAAATCTATTTTGCTCAGCATAAGGAAAATAATTCAGACCATCAGCTGTAATGTCGAATCTGTGTTGTCACATAGTTTAGTGACTTAGTGTGTCACGAGAGGCACCAAAAACAAACTGCAAATATTTTTCGACTACTGCCTGCCCTATAAGCTGAATACAAGATGGCCAGAAAGGATAAGATTCGAGCTATTCATGCAAAGAACCAACCAGGAGGCGACTTCTGAGCTACTATCCTGGAGAAGCATGGGACACAAACTGAGTAGGACGTCGAGTCACATGATTTATTGGGCTTACAGTGGAGGATAAATTAGAAGCAGGACACAAGATGGGTATGAACCCGATTTGGACATACAGGTGACTGTATGAGAAGAAAATGAGAGACTATGAGGAGTCGAGTGAAGCGCGACTGTCGACAACAAGATCCAATGCAGATGTGCTCCTTTAGTTCAGTGTTCAGCCCGAGATCCAAAGGAATAATAACAATATGCAGAAATGTATGCGTTGAAGAGGAAATTGGTTGGTTTGTTATTCTTCACACCAAAATATCACAATTCTTGTGGGCCTACTTGATGTGTAACAAACAAGATTTCAGTCACATTGATTTCCCAAGCAGTTATGAATCATTGATTTTGTGAAAACTGTAAAGAGACTAACACTCTAGTCGACTGACAAACTTCAGAATAGTGTCGAATTCTGAATCTGATATGACGAAGACAAACTCGACTTGATGAGATATCTGCATGAAATTGAGTGGACTGTGCAGAGGTTGATGAGAGCCTTAAGTGGCATCATATGGTAGGCTTTCATGTGCATCTTAAACGTAAAAAAGTCGAGTTGATCTCCAAATTGTGACTAGGCGAATATCACGTGAAGACAGAATGGAGGCTTGTTGGGTGAAGTGAAGTAAAACGAGTGTTCTTTCAGTCTTCTGTTCCACTTGGAATCCCAAAACTCATAGTAGTTCAAAATAAAAATAATATGAAATTAAGATGTATGATCGATGCAATTTTCATGGACGCAACAAATTTTTATCTTAGTCGGTTGAGCCGTTTAGCACCCACATCATCGGAGACATGAATTAAATCATAAAAACGCATTATCCATTTTATGCTTATTCGAACTTACCTGTAGTATCTGGAGGTTAAAAAATGCTGAAGTGTATTTTATCAAGATTCAAATGGGTTGACCAGTCATTGTCACCTAAACTATACTTGCACCTGGAATCCGTGAACTAACAGGCAATACATATTGATTTGTATAAAACATTCCTCACTCAGACGTTATAGAAGACGAAAGCATTGAGCGAGTATATATATATGTTTTTCAATTAGATTCTCATTTGCACCTGTTCTCTAATATATGTAGGATTCCTGATACAATGCAGACATTTACCAGTCTTGTAGTGATAGGTTTGTTGATAATAATTAGCCAATATCATCTCAGACAGAAATGAATACAACAACTGAATAGTACAGTCATGGCTTTGGAAAAATTGGGAGTAATTAAGGAATAAATGGATGTTCAGCTGGAATAGGCATTAAGCGACTTAAGATAAAGTGGTCAGAGTAAATCTTTTTTATCTTCCTAATGTCTAAATGGGGATTTTTTCTATTTTTAAATCTGTAGAGCAAATGTTTGCTTTTAATTCTCACAGTGAGCATCTGAATTTCAGCGTAAGGCTGAGTACAGCGGGAAACACTGTGGACTTGCTTCTCAAGTGCACTGAAACCTCACTCAGTCCTTTAGGTATCTTTGATTACAACCAAAAACAAAATATGTTTCCGGAATATTGGTATACATTACTTAACTCAGACAAAATGGAGAATCTGTACTCACTGAAGTCATCTAAATTAGCATGCGTATCCGTTTTAAATCATGTAAACAAATATGCAGTTAATTAATTTCATGAAAGTGAATAATTTCGCATAAATAATTATGCCAAAAAAAACACATTGGAGATGACGCGAACGGCTTTAGTTTAAACAGACATGAATCGAACTTTTAAGTCATATCATTTCAAAATTACTGTCCATCACTCCAATAAACAAAGAGAATGAAAATTACAAACTACATACTTCTTCAAATATACTGTCAATTGACATTTCATATGGAAATTTTGAAAAATATTGTGGCGTGATGGGCAGTCAGCTATGATTATTACTCACATCACTTTGAAATTATCTAACATTTGCCAGTGTCAACACGCAAGTCCATTTATTCTACCTACGTTCACTTCACCAATTTCGTTGTCAATTGATAATTAGACCTTCTGTCACGAAGAATTTGAGAAGCATGACAGATTGCTAAAAGGCCAAGAAATCATTACATATTGGTCGATTATTTCACTTAGAATATAGCGATACTGATAAGCACTTTGTCTCATGTCAAATAAGAAAGTTAAGTGCCTTTCACTAATTGCAATGATTCATTCCTTACTCCTCCTTACTGATTACGAAATAGTTCCACACTGAGTGGAAGCGAATCGTCGGGTGTGCTTGCAATGTCAGTTGTGAGCTTGCTAACCGTCTATTTCACCAATTTGAATACGACATCATTTGGCACCTGATAAGCTTCACTCATTTCCACACTGTCAACAGGATTTCCATTGACATACAAAAATCAATCACACGGTGATCATATATCATCAAACAGCGGTCAGCATTTATCATCCTCACCTGTGCTAATGGTGCTCATAAAAACCGACTTCACTAACGCATACAGGTACACAAGACAAGCGACAAGTGTTGAAATGCTAATAGTTAATGCTGCTTCTCATTCGAGAATTCGTTACTGCCTAAGTGAAGCCTTAGTCAAACGTTAAACTGTTTCTCAAATTGACAAAGCTAAACTATGAATACACTCTGAGTCATGAAAAAATTGTTTCATTGGAGAAGGTGCTGTTCGCAAAAATTCCGCTGTTCATCTGCGTGATTTTAATTTTAAATGGGTAGCGATCATTTGTCATGTGTATCGAAATTTCTCGGTGAGTGAAAGCATTGCTGTGTAAGAATATTTGATGGATGAATATGGAATCGGAATTGATCGGAAAGGTGAATGAATAAATGATAACATAGAGTCGAATAAACGAGGGCGTTTTTAGATGGGCGGTATATTCCACACATTCGGAATTGTAAATATGTGAATTAGTTAGGTGGGAAATTTCCAGATGGCTGAACCAGTCTCAATGAAATGAGAAGGATGTTACAATCTGATAAGGTGAAATGAAATAAGACCAACAAATCGAGCCGCACGGGATCAAGAAGAACCATATCGTTTCCGAGTAGCATGAAGAAGTCGAATCCAAGTTAATGGGAACGAAGCACAAGAAGGTTGCCATGAAAATCACTCGCAAAATGTGTATATTTCGTGCGTATGTCTCCAAGATACTCACGGGGTTGCAACATATGAGGAATTTATTCCATTACAGGCTTCTGTGCCCGTCTTTTTGAACGTTATTTTAATTTTTGTGCACACTGTATAATAAAAATAACCTCATTATGCAACATACATGTATACATATGGGTGTATATATTCGGCACCCTGAGAAATGGTGAGATTGTGACTACCAGTAACACAGGTTGTACAATGATTTGAAGTGATTTTGCATTTTGAAACAAGAGTTATATGAACAAAATGATACCAGCATGGAATTTCAATCCTATGAATTATCAAGAGATTGATTTATGCCATCGATTTCATCTTCTCATCAGGCACATTCAACTAGTTTAATAATTTTTAAATTATTACTTACAGTGTTCTTTTACGTCAAATGTAAACGTGAATTTATATTCCGTTATATTAAAAAAATATAAATGCAACGAATTTTGCACAGTACAATATGTTTGTGTGAATGGCTCTGACGGTTGTATTTCGATTGTCAGCTCCTTCGTTGAACAATAGGAAGAAGATTGTCATTTTCAAACTTTAAACCATTGATATATATCACATATTTGAAAGAATACCAATGACTGTGCAAGTGTGGAGTATTTGAAAATATTTCCGCTGTTCTACGTCATCCTTGCTGGATAAGATGCAGAAAATTGCCTGGAGAGGAATTCTTTGAAAAACATGAATATCTGGTGGTCCTTCATTAGATGTTTAGGCTTAACCACACATATCCTAACTCACAGACACTCATACGGCACACTCTCAATCACACTTATGCCGCTCTTACTCCATACCATGAAGTGCAACAGAATACTTCATGTGACTTTCACACTCTGTCTGTGTGATTCATCTAATAAACAAGCTTATATGGAATTATTTACTACCACAGTGCCCAAGTCTTACGCATATATTGAAATTGAGTGGACAAGTTGGTCACCGAAATGGTGACACTGAGAGTATCATGTACGAATAATCATTATCCTGCGGACAGAGTGGAATGAAATAAGTTGCTTGAGCCCTCTGTTCCACCTGGAATCCTTCGGACTTGTACCGGTGCTATGAAATAAACTCGTTGAAACATAGTTAACGTAAACAGCACCTATATTGATATCAAAGTCTGCTTTCCTAACGAATGTGCTTCGGTGGCACAGCAGTTAGGACTCTCACCTACAATGCACATGGTCAAGAGTTCGATCCCCTGGCGATGCACACACGATATCAATGGTCGGCCTGCTAAATTTGTGCTACCGATATCACATGCTGAAAATTCCATACTTCTACGAAAAAGTACTTTGTGGAATCAAGCTATGATCAAAAAAAATCCAAACGCACAAATCACATGAATTGCTGTTTTTATGAATTAATCAACACATTTTGGCTCACCTTTGAAATCTAAAAATCTCGAGAATAAGTTGAAAATTAGTCAACAGATGAACATAAGACCAGAAAGTTAGCACTCTACAAGGAACCTTGGCAAAAAGTATTTCCCTTTAAATAAAAGTACCGACGCACCTGAAATGACTGACATGCGTGATAATTATGGCCAAATTAATTTCTAAGGTTCATCGCAAAGCTCTTATCCATAACTGAAGGCGAAATTAACTAAACTGGCCAGTACATGAAGAATGGAAGTGTGTTTGTCTATTTCGATAGCAGAGCATCTTGTTAACTAGGAACATGGAGCTGCATTGAAGACATCCTTGAAAATATTTTACAAGAATCGATCAAATCTCTAGAACGAAGTATAATTAAAGATGTCTGCACACACATGAATCATGTGACCATTCCAAATCTCATCTCCCCTCAATGTTATCAAAATAAGTACGCTCAATATGTGAGTTATATTATGTATCTGAATGCAAACCACGTCATTTCTCTATTTGTGGAAAAGAAGCTAGTTAAACCTACGTCAAAATATCACAGAGATTTATTCTCAGTCAAAGAAAATATAAATGCAATGGTTGGTCTCCATTGATATGGTCGATTTGATGGTGGATCGCATGACGAATCAAAACCAGCAACAATCCAATGACACACAAAACGAATTGCATACAAACACAATTCAAGAGGCCCAGGACTCATTGCAGCACTGCCATATTAAGGAAAATTGAAGAAAAATATCTCATGGATGTCTTCCAAAGGAATGGATATCCACGGAATTTCATCAAAAGACATATACTACCAAGCCAACCTATCAAACCAAAAGCCCTCAAGGAAAGCACAAAGAAAGTCACCCTGCCATATATAAGGGATATATCAGAAATCACTGCAAGACTCTTCAAACCTTGATGAGGAATTGACGTCGCACACAAACCAATAAAATCACTTCGCTCAGTTTTATGTCAACCAAAAGACTCAACAGCGAAAGAAGATAAATTGTAACAACTGCGAAAACACTACATTGGCCAAAGTGGATGCCCCCTTCGTCTTCGTATCCACGAACATAAGCTAGCCGTCAAAAGACATGACATCCACTCCCTCATCTCACTACATACAGACAATCATGGGCATTATTTTGATTGGGACAATGTTCAAATATTCGACAGAGGAAAAAACAAGAATGCTAGAGAATTTTTAGAAGCTTGGCATTCCACTAAATCATCAATCAATAGACACATTGAGATTAACAAAATTTATCAACCGATAAGAAAGAAACCTCACACACAAAGGGTCAAAGTTCAAGTCGAAGAAACAATCGATTGCAATACAAGTAGCCTAGAAGGTGTGAACACACACAAAACAATCACCGGGAGAGATGATTAATAAACTCGTGTAGAAATCTAAAAGCTCACTTCGAATTGAAGTATGCGCTGAAGATGTCACCTAGTAGGGTGATCAAAGCTTTGCAAATTAGCTATCCAGCTCAGAGAACACAACCACATCAAAATCATCCACCTGAGCTACAAATCTTCTCCATCATATCTGAATCAAAACAATATTAGTTTGTTTATTAGATATATCACACAGTGAAACAGTATTATTTACTTTAGAAAAACTCAAGTTTCAAAGTCGTGTGATTACAATCGATATGATTATGAACAATAAATTTTGTTGGAAACGTCATCCAGTAAATAGTGCTGTTTCACTGTGTGATATATCTAATAAACAAACTAATATGGAATTACTTACTACCACAGTGTCCAAGTTTTACACATGTAGGAATCAAAACCAGTCATAGAAGCCTTGAATATATCAGACTGCATACATTATCTTGTCTAATTTCACCGCATTATTTTAGGGTATTTGGCAATCAACTTAACGCTTATCTTCTGAAATATTTTGCCTGTAATCGCGATTTCTTTCGTGAGTATTCATATTACTTCAACACTGAACACACCCAACTTCCATTCCTCGGTGTTACAGCAAAGAAGATTATTCACCATTGCACATTTTCATGATTTCTGGTAAGCGGCCACCACATTTCTCGTAAAATCAATGTTTTAACTCCACGAATACATCAGTTATTAACACTTCGTGATGTACCTTGATCACTTCACCAGTTAATCGTGAATGCTTATAAACTGTCGTCTGATTAAAACATGATCGAAATTGCAACACCAATGGTTGATTTAGTAAACAATGGAATTTGCCCAGTCACTCACATTCGCAAACTGAAATAAGATTAATATGATTGTAGAAGTGTGCATGGGGAAATTATTACAAGGAAGGTTTGTTAAAAAGAACATAATCTGTTTAAGCACTCAAGTAAACGTCAGAAGCCATAAAATAACAGGAATTTTTTATTTGTGCAGTACCCGAAATAACCGAGTTACAAGGATGACCTTAATCACTATTCCGTTATTCAAAGTGACACCTAAGGATAACATCAAATTTGTCAGAAAACATTCTTAAAAATGTGATTTAAATACACATTAATGAACCATGACGCTGCATTCGTGAACTGAACTGCAGACGATTTCGATTAATGCGAAAACTACTCTCCGAAGGAGGAAGATACCAGTGAATTCCCAATCTTATGGGATGTTTTGTAGTCATATTTTGTACCCGAAATGTCCATTGAAAATTTTGATATTCAGTTCGATGTAGATTAATGAATATTTCAATTTAAAAACATAAATGAAAGAGAAAGACCAAATTTGCAGTATAAAATGATATCATTCTATTTCATAGGTTCTCATCAGCTGCAAACTACCTGAAATTACAATGGTTATAATTAATAACATTTCATACTTCATTGTTTGAAAGGTAATACAGAAAGCATTATAAGATATACGCATCCGGAATATAAGGATTAAAATCTTTTTTGTAGTTACAGTTTTTGAGATCACTGAATTATATGACTAATTATTGTAATCAAAATCAAAATTCACTTACCAAGGGAGTGAGAGAATGACTACAATCTCTTTCTGTGTGCATAAGTTTGGTCTGAGGCGTTTGATTGCAATTGCTTCAGCAAATCGTAGTAGATTCGCTGTCCTTTGTATGTTTAATATTTTGAAGCATTTGGAAATCTCAACAAAATGGCCTGTATCCACAAGGTGTCTGGTAATTGCACTTTGTAAATATTTGCTTCCTTTTAAGCATAAGTTTCTTGGAATATGCTCTGAAAACCGGATAGAAGCCCTTCTTTCTGTCCTTCCGATGTACTTGCTGCCGCAGATGCACGTAAATTTATAAATGCAGTTGGAGGTAACATCAGCAGGGTATTTATCCACTCCCTTGGTAACCATATCACTTTCATTACAGTGATTACTCATAGACACTAGTGAGTTCAACTCACTAGGCAAGTTTTCAAATTGATGAACTTTGACCTTGTTGAGTTGCCATGTTGACACTGTTTATTAGATTTTTCTGTTTTCTGTCTTCTCTCACCCCCCCCCCCTTTTTTCTTTCTTTTTTCCATAGTTTGATAGCATATAAATTGATGGTAACTTAAACTACAAAAAAAGATTTTAATCCTTATATTCCGGATGCGTTTATCTCATAATGCTTTCTGTATTAACTTTCAAACAATGAAGTATGAAATGTTATTAATTATAACCATTGTAATTTCAGGTAGTTTGCAGCTGATGAGAACCTATGAAATAGAATGATATCATTTTATACTGCAAATCTGGTCTTTCTTTCTCTATCGAAATTTATCAAGAGAACCAAATGTATGAAATAAGTGAAAGACACGACGCAAGAAAAAAGCAGAATTTCCTCCTGTATGCCCACTCTGAAATTCGGCACTTGCACTACTGGTATTCTCCTGTCCAGTTAGAAAATCTTAAAATTATGTTAAAATATCTCACAAGAGCAATATTCGAACAGTATGATATGACAAGTCAAGTTTACACATTTCTTTTTAGGAAACGTGCAGTTCTGTTTCGGAGTTCACGTTAATTCACCCATATGCCATCAATAAGCTTCAAGAAACCTTCAACACCTGCATCACTTGCAAGTGGATCCAAGTTTCATGGATATTTAGATATCATTTTACTATCTTCATTCAGCCTCACTTGAAAAAAGCGGAACTGGATGCTGGGATGCCTGGGATTCTTAGACTAATCTTAGCGTTCTTCCTATTCTCACTGTGAACAGAACTATCGTGTTTTTTAGCGGCCGTTTGTTCCTACTCTCATCCATTTGGTTCGTTTTATATTGGAAATTCTACTTCTAGTATTACTCATGTTGAAAAAAATTTAGAAAGTTATATATATGAGTATTCCAAATGGTTTTTGCAATCGTCACAGGGTGTTTTTAATGCCGTAAAGGTATTGTGACACCAAATGATTGATGAGTTTAATGTCACAGTTAGCTACAAATATTTTTTATTGCTAGCTCATCAGTGGATAAAATTTCATATCCCTCCCATCACTAGGTGATTTGTAGCATCGATAATCTGTCATGAAATTAGTAATATCCTTCTTTAACAGGTGGTTCTTTTTCGTGTCCATTTACGATTGATGTTAAGGATGTTATCGACTTGGTGAGATTTAATTTCACGATAAGAGCGTCGAAATACGTCAATAAGGATATACCAGGTAACAGACGATATGTTAGACTGTTTTCTTCCCAATTATCATCGGAAGCGTAAATTAATTTTGATGTGATCCGAAGACACTAATGGGTATTCGATAATAAAACTCAGATGAGTGACGCAAGGCTATGGAATATTCGCATGTGACGAGTCAAAAGTCTAGTCTGTGCAAAAGAATATTCTTTTGAATAAATCACTTTCAGGCTGCGGAACTTAAAAGATAAATTATTTGTTATGAATTCAGTGATGGACAGGTATGTCTGCGAGAAATTTTGATGTGGCATTCGATAATGGATTTAAAATCAAATTAGTTCTGAGTGATGATTTGGTGGGATAAATAGTCCTAGTGCACACCATCAAACGGATCGAATCCCTTCCTTTCATAGTAACATGGAAGTATATATATTATATTTTTCCCTAAAGGTTAATATAGTGGAGCGAATCAACTCATCTTGAAGGCTATTTAGCTATCTATCACTCAGCTCACAATTTCTTCCAGTAAAGTGCTTATCACGGCTCAAATGGAGGTGGTACCTCTAGGTCCTACATTCAGTTATAATGATAGTAAGGTTAGTCAGTTAGACACAGATACACAGTACGGTTTGAAAATTTGTATTTACAATTGTCTGACCTAATTCCATCATCAGATAATGAACTAACTAGTTGACAGCTGCCAACAGTAAAAGAAAAAGTAGACACTCAGTAGATAGTCTGTTATCTATATCAACACAGATAAGCTCTACGAGAACTAAGAAGGAATGAAAGCATAATTGTAAGAAAGGCAGATAAAAGCCATGGTGAATTGTTTTTGGATAAAGACGATTACTTCAAATTTGTTGCCAAATTCTATGGTGTGTGGACCTGTCTCTGATGCCTCTTCGAGGTTGTCTGCTCCAAGTAGATTTCTTGGTCACAACCCCAATTGCAATTGGATTGTTCGAAATCTGCTACACACAGATATCATGTTATTTATCAACCATATCCGAAAAATTATCACTGGTTTGAACAAATCTCGTTTTACACGAGGGTGATGGTTAAAAAGTGAAAAAACCAGGTTGAGCGATTAATAGAATATGAAATCTGATACGTTTCAAAAGCATGATAGTTGTTTTACGTGTACGTATTGCAATGAATCTAAATCATAGTTATTGTTCACGAAGGCATAAAGTGTCTAAAAGGCGGTCAACCAAAAATTCGAAAAGGGCTAGGGTTCACCAAAGGGTAATAAGGATCGCAACCGTTGTCCTTTAGACATGTTTACAAACGGCGATATAATAAGGAGAGAAATACACTGAATAAGCTATTGCTACACAATATCAGGCAAATCATGTACACCAAAGAGTCTCATCTTGTCTGTCCAACAAGTCAGGGACAATTTCATGCATCAGGTTACCTTTCACACTGTATAATCTAAATTCAGGAGTAGTTTTCCGGATCTCTTACAAATTCACAGCTTGGAAACATCAGATTCTTCTTCGTATTTTGAAAGAAAATGCATCGAGTCTAGATGTGGTCGTCGCTATGTAATATAGAGGAAATACAGCATTCAGAAGGTTGTTTTAGAGAAAAACGGTAGAAGATTTCGAAAGTAACCCAAAAATCAATTCAAAATGAGATCTTTTTTCACTAAAACACTAGTCTTGCTTATCCTCATTTGGTGCAATGTACATCAGGAATAACAAAATTTTATATGTAAGAGTTAGTGATAAAGTTAAATAGAGCCGCTCAAAAAGTCAGCTTATGTAATTTCATATATGCATTCAATCAGAAGTTAAACTTAAAAGCATCAGGACTTACATTCAGCATTTCCAGTGTTAATTATTAGCGTGAACACGCAGTAAAGAGGCAGCAATGATATTTTCATGATTGTATAATGCAAATGATGAAAATAAAATGTGAAGACGAGCTGTTTTTACGACTATTTATACTGTTTCATAATTATTCTTTTGAATGCGACCAGCGTATCTATGCATTAACATTTACCAATCATGTTGAAGAAACAAAAATGAGTGTGTACTAGACACGTATTCCGACAGACATTTTCAATTAATAGGCGTTTTCAATTAGATCTTCTTCAGGCCTCACTCTAATTTAAGTAGCTCTTTGAATGTAAAAATGTTATTTAATGTCTGTGATTCTGTGGATCAAGTAAAGACAATGAACATATTGTGTTGAATGTTAGGAAAATCATTAATAACGATGATTATAAGCATAACAAAATAACAAAACTAAGGTCTATGCAGGTAGCGATAAAAAGAATAACCAAGGTAGTAATATATCCATATGTAGACAATTCAATAAATAAATTAGGTTAAATCTTAAAAGTTACGCAATACAAAGAGTGAATTGGACAGATAATCAGAGTTTAAATAAATACCATAAAAGTACGAAGGATGTAGAACATAAGAAAAGGTGGGAGGGGGTTTTGATAAGAATTTAACCCCTTGGCCAAGGGAGAGACAAAGGTAGAACAAACTTCTTTTTTATGCGCTGACTTGGATTGTTTTTTCGAATTAATTCTCATAGCTTCAGCTATGTGTAAAAGGCAGGTTCGAATTCCGTGCGAAAGACTCGGTGAAGTGCTTTAGATAACTTTGAAGCCACTTGATGACGGCTATCAATCAAATGAGGAAAAATAGAACTCCTAATTGATTTCATTTAGCCTTTTACGAATGATGAACGACGGTGCTCATTAATACGTTTGTTAAGCCGTCTAGTTGTTCGCCCTATATAGCTCTCTGTATAGAAGCAACTAAATTTATAGATACACGTAAAAGTGGTACAACTAGGTAACTTATCTTTCGTTTGAGCAATCATAATTTGTAGGCAACTGGAAAATGACAAACAAAGACGTTTTGTAAGTATGCAAACTCTTTTGGGAAGGAATAAACAAGTCTCATACTGCAAGTTAACCTCATTCAGGGTTAGCAGAATAACGTTTGATGGGAGAAATGGAGAAAACATAATGCAACATATTTAGTATTTGAAAGATTTAAAAAAAGTTTTACTCCATCTTCATTTCAACGAATCCACTACAGTTTCACTTAGATTCAAATATGTGCATGTTGAATGCAAGCCACATATCAATATCATAAGCAACAGATCTGAGAAAATTGTATGGAGTTCAGTTTCAAATGAACATAAAAATCTCTTCCAACTCATTGTAGATAGCGGTCACATTTGCCTCCAAGTAGATCGTCTTCCTACAAACTAACAGCTGCATATCACCTGTCTGTAAATATGACAAGGAACTCCATTCAGTTCTTCACGTATGAGTTTACTGTCCAGCCACTAGTGAACGAGATTTGCTTGTTTTATAAAAGTCATATTCAAAGTTTCCATCACTGTGTTTCTGTTCAGTAGAAGCATGAGAAGCCGGAAATTCGTGTTAGACGCATCAATATTGAATTGGCTCAAGTAGAATATTCATTATTAAATATTACTCTGATATGAATAACACACTCCACTTGAAAAAAATATTTTGATGTGGACGTTTTCCTTTTAAAACCCTCAGGCAACTGATATGTCTTCAAAATCAGTCTTATTCACAAAGTGGGATGAGGATTTCGAATGAATCACAAGTATAGCAGTACAGTGTTTCTGAAATAAGATAAGGCCTTGTGGTTGAGGAATCTAAATATCTTGGCACACGCCTATCTGTGTTGCTGAGTGTTTTGTAGCTGATTTCATTGTTAAAACACCGTGAAATGCAAGAAGGAAATTACTTCATCCATGTCTGCACATGTGAGTTGGAATACCCTGTTGAATGTGAGATACACAATGAAAGAACATTATAATAAAGTTTTTAGTATTTCCCAATGAATGAAAAATAAAACGATATTGCTTTTACTGACGTTTCGCTAATTAATGCTTATAGCTTTATCAATGAATGAAAGAACATTTATAAGATTATATTTGTAAAATCTCAGCGAAATTGAAATAATTAATTCCAACGTTTCGTTTGGCAATCTGGTCCGAACTTCTTCAGGGAAATTAATAGCAATTAACATAACAGAGGTTTATATATAAAAAGAACAACTTTTGTTTTTTAAACTTTGTCCAATCATTTATTTATTTATTATACATGTTGATGACTGTTGCATGACTCATGATTGGACAAAGTTTAAAAAACAAGAGTTGTTCCTTTTATATATAAACCTCTGATATGTTAATTTCGATTAATTTTCCTGAAGAAGTTCGGACCAGATTGCCAAACGAAACGTTGGAATTAATCATTTCAATTTCGCTGAGATTTTACAAATATAATTTTTTACAAATGTCTACTTCTCACTCAGCGCTCAATTATTTTGCAACTATCCGATCAAATCTTGATTACAGTTCATTTGAATGAAAGAACATGTTGATAAATAATTAACACAACTAATTAACTGTGTTAATAAATTCCAAATTACATCCAAATACTTCATTTTGAGCGATTACCCAGCCTGTTTTTCATGTATGCGGCTGATCAAATAGTGATCCGTTGTTAACTAACTAACGAAATTTATTGAACCTTAGTTCAAGCTCATAAAGAATCTCTACCTATTCGTGAAAATGTAAGTGAAAATATGTTGACGGCAAATATAAGTTGTCAATAGTGAAATCGAACCAACTCAAAAAGTTAACCCTGAAACCTTTCACTAATCCAAAGCAGTCAAGGCAGATATTGTTATCACTTACAGGTTTGTTTGGCGATGAGTGGCTCATTCATATACAAATTCAGACAGCTGGCCACGTAAGACCAGCCTCAGTGAAGTTAAAATGCATGGACGCATGGAAACATAATAAGCGGTTGAATATAAATGTTTAAACTATTTGGCTTGAAAGAATACATGAGTACAGTGATGCAATCTGTCACATAATCGCAGATCACAACAAGACCGATATCAATCATCCTCCGTTTTTCACTCAATCTCAAACATACACTTCGATTTGTGATGAGTATCACAAAATAATTAATCAATTATCAACTAACCAACACTTGAGAATCAATCTACTACAACATATGGAAGTTCCTATAGATTTTACGCGCAATCACCGACCATTAAATGGCGTATTGTGGAATGATTCTCACTGATATAACTTCATGACATTGATGTCATCGTTGAATTCACCAAGTTCGCATATAATACCTAGCATACATTTCAAGCAATTCAACGAATAAATCTGCTACTTACATACTTATCCATAATGGAGTTACACTCTACCACAGTGCCCAAGTTTTATACTTATATCAAAACGCATTATATTTCAATTCTAGAAAACCCACTCTCAACAAAAAGCCAAAATAAGCATCACTGATGGCAACTTTTGTAAAATGTCGTTATTTCCTGACTACATATACATTAAGGTCAAACACTGACTGCGTGCAATATTTACTGGAGATAAGAAATAACATTCCTCCTACAACAGCGTTGACGTAGTACTTCTTATGCTGGCAAGAAGGGTTTTTTATTCCACCATGGTTCACTAGCGTTTTGGGCTGACAACCAATAAGTTTACGTTTCCTTCACAATTTCATAATAATTAAAAAGTAGTTTCTTAGGATTCATAAATGCATGGAGATCTACAAGCATGTAGCTTTGAAAACAACCCTTCCGCTATGAGTTGTAATTTGGGTGAAAGCTTATATATGATTAAACAAAGTAAGTGTTGGCGGAATACACGGGCAAGTTGATACTTCCTAGTCTGTCTCAGTCTGTGAACGAGTTGAAACTATTCCATATGGATACGTTTTTACTTATTTCTTCAGCACTGGGATGTCATTACAGCGAAGCAGGCTGCGGAAGACACTATCACAATTTTGATCACAGCGATTGAAAATGTGTAGAGGTGTGGAAATGAAAACAAACGACTTGAATAGTTGTGTCGTAAAGAGAATGAGGCATATGTTAATGTGAAGTCGGTTCACACACCAGCACCTTATAACAGATCGAGTGTCGAGAAGCTAAAATGAATCTCCTTCAGTGCTTCTGCATCCAAAGTTTACCCTTCTATCCTTACCAGATTCTATGGCACAGGAATAGAAATGACTAGGAGTACAAAGTCTTTTTGAGACGACCAATAATTTTGTCTCACAGTGCTCTGAATAACCTACTACGTAAATTCACACTGAAAAATTCCACCTCTGTGTTTCTGTTCACGAAAAAAAATCAGAAGTAGCATCGTCGGCGCATAGCCATTAATATTAAGTAAACTAAAGTTTCACACGTTTCATAGCATTTGAAAAGATGCACGAAGTATTCCCAGCGGCTAAATGAACAATGTATAGAGAATTAAGTGAACCTCTCGAGAAATATCAAGCTATAAGACGAGACAGAAGACGCCTTGACATCAAATTTGTCAAGAAGATTGATGTGAATAACACGAAGGTGTAAATGACCACAATCAAATCTCACTCACGTACAGTCATGGGGTACTTGTCAAATGGATTTGTTTAATCTTTGAAATGTTACTCCAAAAAAGAATGACTATTCGTTCATCATATATGAAGCGAATTTCATGATGACAAGTAAGATATAGCATCCAATGTAACACGGTTGGAGGCGATCGGCAGGAAGCCTTGGACCTGGGTTTCGTGCTAGTTGGCACTCATCAGCAAGGCCTAACTGCAACCTTGAAGGAACTCATTTCCTTTCTGAGATTCGAACCCAAGTCACCCAGCGCTACAGTCAAAGACGCTACCACTGAGCTATTCAGGTCCAAGGCTTCCTTCTGATTATCTCCGACCATCTAATACCAACAATTCATAGTGCACGGTTATGGCGAGCCACCTGGAATGGTGGCCACATTGCAAGCTTGACTGATAGAATTCAGTCTGCAGCGAAGATAACACTAGACACACTACACTAGTTACTGACTAGTGTGCAATCAACAATAGCATCCAGTAAACAACAAGCTGCACAGGCAAATACTTTAGACTTGAGTCAGTCCATTTGTACATGTCGTATGATTGTTTGAGAAGAAAATTTAATGCAAGTATGAAGAAGTTAGGAGAAAATAATAACTCTGTATTTATGCATACTTCAAATCATTGTTGTTCACATTTCACTGGATCGCATTTCTTTCAACACAAAAATACGAAAGTTGACAGAGATGGGAGAGGAAACAAAAACTCATACTTTCAGTCAATATCTCGCGTGTATCGTATCGCCAATGCAACATTATATGTTACATGAATTTCGAAATGCCCGATGACTTGTCCACTTTTCATTCTATGTATATAGAAAAAGAAAGCTGAGAGGTTCAACATAGGAGTATATGCTTTCCCAACAAAAGACGACGCTTCATGCCTTTATAGTTAGAAAATGTTTCACTGTACACCTATCTGTGTTTGTGGAGGTTGAGTAGCTGGCTTCATTCTTAAATCCTTGTCACTTGCAAAGCTCCATTACTCCAACCTATGTATACAAGTCCAAACATGTAAATTTTCAGAAGATATTGAATCCAACGTGTGCAGTCAAATGACATAATAATATCTAAATACCACCGATACCTTACCTAATCGAATGAATTTCAAATCATTCGTAAATGCTTTCATGACTATTTATTATACAGTGTATTTTGCATGTTGTATATTGCTGGTCATCTAGTGATCTGTTTTCAACATTCACGCAAACCTTAGACAAATTATTAGTTTCATTTCATGCAGTTTGTCAGTGGAAATATATTATTATTGTTGTATCCTTTAATTCCTACAGGAACATAGGGCTTCAGCCGTGCGTCTCCATTGCGTTCGGTTCTATGCTGGAGTTTTCACCTGGCTCCAAGTCTGCCCACACGTTTTCATCTCCTCTTCACATGACCTCCTCCAAGTCACCCTTGCACTGACGACCAACTCACCGCTTCCTTTTCGGGTTCCACTCGAGCAATAGCTTGTCTAGTGATGTCACTTGATGGTTTCCTCAGAGTATGGCCAATCCATCTCCATTTCTTCCTGCCTATTTGTTTCACAATCGGTTCCTGGTTAGTTTCCTCTCAGAGATCCTTGCTGCTGATCTTTTCTGGCCGGCCATCTGATCTTGAGTATTGAGCGAAGACAACTATTAAAGAAGGTCGATAGTTTGTTTGAGATGCTCTTTATGACGCGCAGTGCAAGTCTCTGATCCGTATAGTGAGTAGCACTGATTTCAAATTGGAGTTAAAAATCCGGATCTCATTTTTGATGCTGAGTGCTGTTGACCTCCACACAGACGTGAGAGAAATGAAAGCTTGTCTTGCTTTCCCGATTCTTGCTTTGATATCCTCGTCAGTTTCGCCTGTAGTTGAAACGATTCTTCCCAGGCTGGTGGGTTAAGGAGGTTGTCTCTTTCAGGTTCCTCCCATTTATGCTGACTGTTGTCTGTTGTTGTTGTTGCTGTTGGTGGTGTTGCCCAAAAATTGTTATCACCTCCGTTTTATCTATGTTCACGTGAAGTCCTATCTTTGATGCTTCTTCCGCTAACTTGTTGCCCTTCGCTTGCATATCTTCCAGTTTGTGGGAAATCAGACATATATCATCGGCGAAGTCCAGGTCCCCCAAGTTTTTTGTGTGTGTCCATTTTATGCCTGTTTCAACATTGCTCGCACTATCCAGTCTACTGCAATCAGGAAAATCATTGGCAATAGTAGGCAGCCTTGTCTTACTCCTGTTCTCACTTCGAGGGATTCCGTAAGTCTCCCATTGTGGATTACTTGGCATGCAGCATTGTCGTACAGCTGTTGGATGAGATGTATAGTTGTCGGTGGCACCGGTAGTAGGGAAGTAGTTTCCAAATCACCTCTGGATCGAAGCTGTCAAAGGCCTTTACAAAGTCGATGAAGTTGAGATAGGTGACTGCTACTCTAAGCTTCGCTCAATGATGATCGGTAATGTGGAAATATATACTTAGAACAATTAGTTCTTTTATGAATTTAGAGAAAGCAATCAGAAGACGTACCTTATCTGAATCGTGTAATGTATTTGCGCAACACATTTCCAACAATCTGATCACACACGGACTTGTCATAGGAATGTGTATATATGAAATAAATAAAGAGTTAAGAGCTGATAAAATAGACATATTCAAGGTCACAATAACAATGAAGACCACTAAAGCAAACAGCTTCCACATACTTTAGGATACGCCCTAAACACGTCTTACAGATAGGTTTAAAAGATGTGTTGACGTCAATTTTATGTCATGTCTCTATGATATGTTTCGCTATTCTGAGCCATTAAGGAATATGCTGTGAAGCCAGCTTTTACTTGCAGAGATTGATGAGTCCTCCCTATGTATGTGTGTCCACACATACATTCAAATTGTGACACCATTTTTCGCATGTTCGAAGGGCTTAGATGGATGGATATATTGGCTTCACATTCTCAATTATTATGATATTAGCTGCGGCGTTCAGTCTTTGTCTAGTTATCAAGCTGCTATGATGCCCCATATTGGGTAGCTTGATATACACTTCCTTCTTAGCGGCGAGTTGGAGAGTGGATCTTGGTGTTACATTGGCTACTTTATATCTCCTAATGAACTTGTCTGGATAATTGTTATTGACCAGAGTTTGTGTCAACTTTCTTTCTTGTTCATCAAGTGTGTCTTCAGCGCATATTCGCTCGATTCTACTGAAGAATCACTTCAGACCAACCGCCCAAATATAAATATTCCTGCTTAGTGGTAAGCTGAATTCCACATGTCCATTCTTCAAGAGGTGAATTTCTGAGTTCTACTTAATAATCTAGAAACTCGATGGGGTAGATATTCTTCACCGCATGTTTTCCCCTGGTTCTCAAACTGACTGTGCTTTTGGATTAACATCACACTGACATAAATCACAGCTATCCAATATTCAACACTTAAGAGAATAAAAGTAATACTCATAAGTTACCGAAAACCACAGTGAGTTGTAGTAGTGTTGGCGAATAAATCTGCTCTATTATGTGGCGTCTTGTTAATCGATTCTCATGGATAATAATAAGTGAGATCGATTCATAATTTTTCGCCTTTCTGCTGAATTCATCAATTACGCGTCGTGGATTTGCCATTTTTCGACCACGACAGTGTAGTACGAGATGAAAGTGAGAAAGCCTCTAATTTCTCGACGAATTCGATGAATAAATCTGCTGTTTCCACAGCCATTCACATCCTCCAAAGTATAAAACTTACTAAAAATACACATTTTTAATGCCACACGTTGACAATAAAATGCGTTTATTTTTTCATGTCTTATACTCCAAATGAAGCAAATACTTCATGTTTGTTTTATTCTCAGTCAAAGAGTCTACAATGGTCATTCTAAGAATGTCAACAGAGTAAATGTGAGATTACTGCGTGCGTCTTTTGTTTTCTATTTGCATTAGAAAATGCATTTAACAATGATGTGAGTGATGTCAGGCAATATAAGACCCATGTGATGGCACAACCAGTCACTGTTTATCTGAGAACTGTTTACACAAATCTAATCTACAAACAAAAACCATTTCATGATCAATAAAAAGATGAAAACATTGAAGTTAAAACAAAAGCAATTGGATCAGTGCGTTCAAAACAAAAAGCAAAAAATATTTTGGAGAACTAGAAAGCTGGTAGATAGATACATCTACAAAATTGTTAGTTTTTTCTGTCTTTATCCAATCGATTTCATCTTTTCTATTTCTGTTGAGAAATTTATTTTTATTTTTCATGCTGTCGTTTATAACATCTTCTGTTTTAGAAATATTACTAGGCAGCTGAGAGGGAGATTGTGAAATATGTCATATGTCGCCTGATATCACTTCTTCATAACATAAAAATTCTAATGTAAACCAGAGAGAAAATCACATTCAGTAATATCACATTCACTGTGTTGACTTTCTTAAGATTAACGTAAAATACATTTGACTGACAATGAAACGATGAGATATTTGCTTCATTTGAAGAATAAAACAGTAAACGAATTTTACTGTGAACGTGTAGCAAAATATATTGTTCGAATAACTTTTATACTTCGGAGTATAAGTGAATTGCTTTGCAGATAGTCGATTTATTCTTCGAATTCGTCGAAGGACCAGAGGTTTTGTTATTTTCATTTTGTACTACAATGTAGAGTTAAACTGCTAACTCACTATGCAATTCAGAGGTGAACAAAGAAACATGAGTCAACGTCTTGAAATACAATCAGCGAGCATCCGTTCACATCATCTCGCGCCATCGATGACCTCTTTCCGTCTAGACTCCAGTAAGTCCTTCTGGTTTTCAGTAACTTAAGAGTAGAAGATTTGTTCTGCAGTTTTGGTTAGTGATTATTTGATTGATTGTAAAGTGATGTTCAGCACAAAACATGTTCAGTTTGAGAAGTGTGTTAAAACAGGTGGTCATGAATATTTTATGATTTTTTCCTTTCCATTTCCTGTATTCCCCGTTTTGTTGTTGATATTTCTGAATTTTCCATTGTCTACTTTTGCATAGGTATAATGAAAAGTGGACAAGTGTTGAGGCTTTTGAATATCAAATAAGAAATATCACTTTTCCGATTATCTCTGTCTTATATTATCACCAGTGAATGGCGCACCCACGTACACTGTTGATCCAAAAACCAAATATCATTCTTGGTGTATCTTGCCATTCACAACACATTTATATCGATCAACCGCCCCCTTATTTCTTCTTCGTGTTTCTCTCAAAGTTTGAGAAACTACACAATTTCAATGTTGGAGGAAAGACATTTGTAATGATCCTGTGAATCGACCGAGGTATTAACTGCCTACTGCCATAATGTCAGTTTGTTTAGAATTTATCATTCGCTTACACTTAGTGGTCTATAAAAACGCATTTCCCGCAAACCATACTAGTTGTGGCAATTATTTGTGAGATGGTGTATGCAAATTGAATTGATATTGTCTCCAGTTGCAAACTGAACTAATTTTGAAATGATTTGTGTTCCAATACGAATTAAAAATTTAGGGAGATGGGGTGAAACTTAGGATTCAATGAACTCAACGAATTTCGATAAAACGCTTCTACAGAATATTCTATAGACGAGTATGTACAAGGAATATATATTTTCAATTCCAAAAGTGTGTATTGTAATAAGTTCGTTTTGTTGCAATGAGAGCTCCTATGGAGCATTTTTCAAGCATCTTTACCTGTTCGGCTTAGAAGCCGATATTTGGCAATGCCATGTAGAACGAACCTTATTATATCTTAGATATGTGTATGACATTTGTATTGTTTGTTAAATCAATTCAGTTAAATTGAGAAAATGCTTCATACGCAGATATATCCTAACTACATATTACAAAAAATGACTTTTTCAAATGATTATCCAGAGACAAGTTTGAAAACTGGAATCCACATGTGAAATCAGGTGTTCGTGGAATATCGGAAAATCTTGCTTCAGTGGTGAAAGCATGTGTGTAGGTTGAGTAATGAAAGATCAGTAAGTGTTCATGTGTATCCCCACTGCAAATTTGTGTCACACAAGTGTGCTTTTATTGTACTGTTTATCTAACATTAGAAGTTGATTTGAATGCTATTTACTGAGAGCGTGTAGCGTTTAAAGATTGTTCGAGTGAATTTTATACTTTGAAGTAATGGAACGACCATGCAAACAGCAGATTAATTCATCGAATCAGTCAAGGAATCAGAGGGTTTCTCACTTCCGTGTCTCACTACATTTTTGAGTTAAACGGCAGACCCACGATGCGTCCTTGATGAATTCAGCAGAAAATCGAAGAAATATGAATCCACATCACGTAGTATCATCAGCGAGAATCACTTGACAATACGACAAACAATCAGTCAGAACTATTCGTAAAGACTTCAGTGATATTGTGCGAAATTGACAGTATTTTTTTCAGTATCGCACCAAGTTTAATCGAATAATATTCTTTTAAATTGTAAACATATTATTCCTGGATTATTCATTACAGTTCTTCTTTAGTGTTTTTAGTGACAATGAAATCATAAATATCCAAACATTTGTGAATATATTGATAGTTATAGCTGAGATTGTCAGTTATTTGCGATAGTTTCACCATAGATTCTCGAAAGGATATAATAAAAGAATCAACTTTTATGCTAATAATATATTAATTCATACGTCTAAGGTTTAGCCTTGTTTCTATAGCAAAGAACACGTACCATATATGGTACCATTGAGTTCCTATATTTGTTAGTCTGAGCATGTAAACTTTTGTACTGACCTCTAGTTCAACCAGATGAGATACAAGGGGAGAGTTAACAATAGACGGGGGGTGTTGATTGTTGGACAATATAAATTTAGACCATTTTTATCGGATGAGTACAGATTTCTAACAACTAATGTAGTACCCAGTTGACTTAGCTACACACCGTCTACCCTGATGATTTCCCATGCATTCTAACTTCACTGGTTGTTGGTTTGTATTGCTGGTTGGTGGAAATCGGGACCAATGTGACACCGTTTTGTCAGACAGAGAGAAGTACGCTAAAAATGTCTACCTTACCTTCAGTGGATTACAGAAAGTCTCTTGTTTCAATATTTCTAGTTGACTCGATTGTTTTACACTTTACAATGGATACCAGCAATAACAATCCTGCAGCTAAGCTCGTTCCCGTCTATCGAATAACTTGCTCTTTGATTCAATCAAAAATCGATAGATATCCTTTTCATGTTAATTTCAACTGTATATACAAATTTATATGTATCTTCAAGAGCAGTTACATTGGAAGAACAGAAAGAAGGGCATATCTACGATTTTCTGAACATGTACCAAAAAGCTTACGTCTAAAGGGAACAAATGTTTTAAACAGTGCCATCGCCAGGCATCTCTTCTACGCGGGTCATGAGGTGGACGTCGAAAAGTCGTTCAAAATTATAAATAAGCAAAAGAGTTCAATTCTCCTTTAGTTTTCTGAAGCAATTTGCATCAAGGGCCTGAAACCTGACTTATGGGTTCAGAAGGAAGTGGTTATCAGTCTTTCTTTGCCCTGGTAATTGGATATTTTTCATCCGAATGCGAGATGCTGGAAAGTTTTCATTGTTTATGATTATTATTGTTCGGAATTGTGTTTAATATTGCATATATATATGTATATATTATTAGTGTATGTGTATATTGATCGACTGGTTTTTGTTTACAATGAACTCTGTGCAAGTATGTTGAAATTGTTTTTGTAGATACATTTATTAATGTCTTTGCCTTGTAAGCAGCTGACGAGAAGGCAAGGATATAAAAGATGGTACAATTTTATTCTGCTAAAACTGTAGTTCTTGCTTTATTCAAATAACAATTTACATTTTCCAACTTTATATTTCTAACTAGAAATTTCGTGAAATAAACTGTTTCTTCATCAGAGGTTTGAGTGGGTGTTTGAAAAGTTTCGGTGGTTAATCAACAACCAAGCACAAACTGAGCAGCAGCACTCCTGAAATGCAAATTACTCAATAATGAAAGGGAGACATTTAGAAGTGATCTAATTTTTGATAAGGTGAGTTAATTACCAGTGGTAATTGGATATTATAACTTTCATCTTTTGTATAGCATTCAATATCTTATGCGCAAATCAACATGTGCAGCCTGCTTGAATTACCAGTCTACCCAGATTTCCGTTGGACACAATGCATCTCTATTATTCTTTTAATTCTTATGCAATCGTTTTGTTTGTGGGTTGCCAAACGTACTCATGAATATTTGTAATCGCTTTGCAATCTGGTGTTGCACATTAATGTGGCAGCAAAAATACACATCGTAAATGACTGTCTTATTCTTCAGATTTAACAGCATCGCATCATGTGATGCACTGTAGATGGCTCTTTCAATTGAGAATCATATTATTATTGTTCCCTTGGGTTCCTAGTGGAACACTGAGAATCATAGGCTAAGAGAAAATACTGTGCGATTAACCACTTTGAAATTAAAGCAAAACTCCTTAAATGTATTGTGTATAAGAAAGCTCTTGTTATTAATACACTGAGTGAACTAACTGATCTTAGCATGTTGGCTTAGAAATCTGACTGTGGAAAGAAAAGCACGCAAGTGAATCAGACATAACCTCATCTAGTTCACTAGCTGACTATTTTTGTGGGCGGTCGCAATTTCGAGATAAGATAGAGGGTTAGGCAAAGGGCTAGCGACTCTACAATAAAATATCAATCCAAGCTCTAGAGAAGCTTCAAAGAACCACAATAAAATATAAAGCAAACATTCACAATTTGGGATCGAAGAGATGAAATGACGTGGGCTGATGAAAATCTCAAGCTGCCAGTCAACCTAGGTGTCTTCTCTTGATGAGAAATAAGCACTGAGATCTGGAATGTCCGTAAACTGTATGTGGATGAGAAGGCTGCCCAGTCAGCCAAAGAAATTAGAAGATAGAAGATTTTTACAGACAGCTGTAAACAGTAAAGAAAGTCATTCCATATAACAACATTCAAATTTTTATGAGACATATAAAAGCCTTATTAACTAAGAGCAGAAAATACAGGAAGATAACTCACCATGGGTAGAGAGGCTGTGATTAGGAGAAGTGAATGAGAACGGAGAACTATTCGCAGACTTCTGCTCTTTCAACGATTTGGTGATCGGAGAGAGCATGTAAAAAGAGAAGGATATTCTCAAAGCAACATGGATTTCTCCTGACAGACACACCACAGACCAGACAGAATTCATATGAACACTGTTTAAGAAAATGGTAACGCAACCTACGGGACACTAAATTGATAGGGGAAGCAGAAGTGGACTCAGATAAACCCCTAATTCTAAGAGCCTTCAAGGTGAAGCTGAAATCCCTCAAAACAAATGAAGCAGGCCACTGTAATTCAAGTTCGACATTCTGAAACTGAAGGATAAAACTACAAGGGATGCCTTCACTGCAGATCAAAGTTGGAGGCACTAGGTGGTATTGCTGTGGAAACCTAAGTAGAAGAACATCGTAACTAACCCTCTGCAGGTGTTCTTCAAAGAAACGTGTACAACTGTTCTTGAAGGAAAGAAGAGACAAGACAAGGAATGGCTGCCAACGGATACCGAGAACCTGACTGGAGAGAGGAGAGGGGAATAGTGAAAGGGATGACTCAATGCAAAGTTGCAAAACAGAAGGAGAAGCTGAGTTCAGTGCAGTGAGCACTGAATAAAGAAGGGAAAAGAGTGCTACGAAAGACAAACGATACACTAGTCGGCAACTGAACCAGAACAGGTAGGAAGACAACAGGTAAAAGAGACCCAAGAAGACTATAACAATAGACACCAGGTCTCGATATCAGAAGAAATCAACCCAGATGATGATACCAATGAAAGATGTTCGAGGGAAGCCTGAGAACTAAGAAGGATAAACAAATGAAAAAAAATGTGCTGATCACTTCAGAGGACTCTTGAGTCGACCATCACATACACCTTGACTAGAAATATCACCAATAGCACACAGAACAGCCTTTGGACACATATCATTCTAAAAACGCGAAATCATGATTGCAAACATGATACTGATGTCTCAGATGATATATGTTTAATATCACACAGGCTGCAAGACTTACAGGTGAAAAGCAACAAACTGGCTGAAGAGGCTAGCAGCGAGCACAGGACTTCAGGTGAACGCAGAGAAGATGGAAGTGATGAAGAAAACCAACGAACCGACCAATAGCAAAACAAACCGCATCAGTTATAATCAATGGGAGGGAAGTGACAGAGGTAACTCCCTTCACTTACCTAGGAAACACAGATTCAAAAAGAGGCACACGGAATGGATGAAGATGTCAAAGCAAGCCAAAATCGGAAAGGCAAAATGCGCCTTCCTCAACCTGAAACCAATTTGGAAATCAGTTGAAGCTCAGCATAAGCAACAGTATTCGAATTTTCAGCACAAATGTGGGGCCGGTTTGACCTTCTCTATGCGTTAGAAACTTGATCGGCGTGTCGCGAAGAGTAATTTGAACAAGTTAATGACTTTTATCAATGGCTGCCAACCTCGCTGCTTCCATGATGAAGATCAAATGGCCGGTTAGAAAGAATCAGTAACAAAAAACTATGAGGACAAAATCCCCAAGGACCAATTGTTCAACAAGTAAGTAGCAGAAAATGGAGATGGATTGGGTATACTTTGAGGAAACCATCGAATGACATCACGCGTCAGGCGATCACCCGAGGGGAATCTTAATGGGAAAATGCGAGTGCGTGTTCTAAATATGATATGCAAAAGATTATGCGAGAAGAAGATGAGAGATTATGGGTGATTAAAAGTGCAGATAAAGAGGAAATCAGATAATGGAACAGCATGGACATCTGTTGTTGAAGCCCTATGTTTAATTTAGAACCCAGTGGAATAATAATAATAATGATCTATTGAAAATGTACCTTATAAGACTGAAGCTGCAGTGATTTATATGAAACATTTTCAAAAAATGATACCACAGTATTCTCAATCTCGTGGATTTTAAAATAAAACTGTAGCATAAACTAATTTATTTCGTAAATAACAAAATATTACTCTGCATTATTTACTATGAAGCTACGCGATGTGTCGATTTCCTGGTGAGTCATCTTGAATAAGCCATAGCAATTCGTCGGCAGCTTCTGTTGCAAGCATTAAGATGTCAATAAAATAAGCAATTTTGCATCAGAGACTCCTGCATATTTTAAAATTGGAAAATTAGGGATATAATTCTAAGTGTCCCTCATTTAGTTAACAAGCGTCTGACGATACCTTTCTTCGTGTTTGCAAAGGAGATGCACCGATGAGAACCATTTATTACTAAACAAGATTGGATTTCCATTGTGGACGAAACTATTCTAATATAAATAAGAACACAATATTCAGCCAAGAGACTCTTCTCGACAACGGATTCATTATCAAGCTGTACAATCGTATTTACACACATGGTTTTTAAGAAATTATATCTGGTGAGGGAATCAGGTCAAACGTGTGAATACACGAAGTAATAATAACAGTAGTAGTATCCAATGTAATTAAAATATTTGTGATTATAATCATTGTCCGAGCTGGTCATCGAATCAATTCAAATGAAAACCTTATTCATGAACTTGGAATTCAAAGGTGATCAATCTTCAGATATGCTCAAAAATTGCCTCTCTAAAGCAATCAGTAAGACGTTCTTTGCTGCAAAATTACAAATGATGTTCACCAGGCAGAAGTTGTTTTCTATCTCTGTAAAAGATAAGCTCCTCCGTCTGGCCACTTCGATATGCATTTATCAGTTCACCTTATTTTGGGGAGAAAGGTATATTGGCTGTAGTCAGAGGACGTTTTCCACCCGGATACGAGAACATATTCCAGCAGCATGGTTGTACAAGTGAGAAAGGAAATTTGTGCGAATCTCTATTCTAGAACACCTGATCAACTTCTATCACTCCACCAACCCTGACAATTATTTTAAGATCAAACACCGAATACATGCTAACTTCCCGTGTTTTCTTCGTTACAGACTTCTAAAGACAGTGGAGGCCTTGGCGATTCATGACTCTAAGCCAGACCTTTGTGTACAAAAGAAGTGTGTACAATACATACTTCTACTTTGGCCATAGAGTGATAAACATTTATGTATTTTGTTTATTTAGTTAATCCATATACCTTTACTTTATGACAGCGATTATTATTATTGCCATTCTCACTCTGAATTGTTTCCACCTGTCTCACAGGTCATTCCAAACCCAAAATTATTAATTTTTATTTTTTATTTGTACAATATTGAATTCTATATTACCACATTTGACACCATATAATGTAACATTTTATATTCGCCTACTAATCCTATAATTATGTACTCCTTTCCAATATCTATACACCTTATGTATTTTTCTATATATGACATTGTTTCGTTACTTGACATGCAACTATGATTACAATCATAAATATTTTATTTGCATTTCATACGACTACTGTTATTATTAATTCGTGTATTCACACCTTTGACCTGATTCCCACACCAGATATAATTTCTTAAATACCATGTATGTATATGATTGTACAGTTGGATAATGAATTCGTTGTCGAGGTGATTCTCTTCGCTGAATTTTCTATTCCTAATGCAACAATGGGAATTATTAAATTATTGAAATAATATGAATAAGATTGAAGCCATTTAGAACACATTTGATGGTTAGGACATGAAGATCTAAAGAAAAATGTAGCTTTTAAAAAATAATGTGACAAAACAATCCTTCATTAGATGCCAAACTGAAGACAAGGAATTTCATAGGTTGCAGATCACTATTACACTTCAGCATAACATCCAACTGACTTGAGAGGAAAAATGCACACGTACATTCTCACAATAGAATTCTCAAGGCTTCTGAAATCCTGAAAGATCAAGTGGAAGCAGCATTAAGACTTGGGAACAATGTTGTTATATTCTCTGAGTGTATTTCAATAAATCCCCAGTAGTGGATTCAGGACAGAAGAATATGTATATATATAATCTAAAGTCTTTCTTCATACCAGGTGCTTGGAGCAGGAAGCATTTCCTGACCTAGATTTCGTGCTAGCTAAAACTCGTCAACGAGGTATAGCTGCAACACTCCAGGAACTCATGTCCATTCTGAGATTCAAAAACGTATCGACAAGTGCTGCACTCAGAGTAGTAAATGCTGAACCACCTATTCGAGGTCGAAATTGACCTCCAGTAGGACAGTATTGGATAATTTGATTGAACACACTGAATTCTATCAGTCAAGTTTGCAATGTGGTAACTAGTGTTAGTAGCTAGCCATCATGGTGCGCTATGAAGTGTTAATATTAGATGTTTGAAGGCAATCTGCAGCAAGCCTCCGATCCAGGCATTTTCTATTTCACATTCTGAAATTATTCTCATATGGAAGACATTTCACCAGTAGAGATGATGACTGTCTACACTGTGATTAGCATAACACGCACAGTTTTACCAAAACCGAAATTGAAACCAACTATTCACAACTCTGAGTAAAATATCGTGAGAATATCTATCCTCTCCTACTCTAAACAACACGAGACATCTTATTGGAATGGAAACACCACACGCATTTGTAAACAGATATTTCTCAGAGATGATAGAAGACAACACACATTCCTGAAACGTGTGACTTACAGTGAAACATTTCTAACAACCTCACTCAATATTCTCAGGTCATTCTCCTTCAATTCACGTGAGTGAGAGTGTGTTCACATCTTTTGCTTTACAATTGGACCACTTGACAGTTTGCTTTCTGTGAGCGAACAACACGTCTCATATTCCAATGTTTCCATCTGTTTGCTGACAATTCAAGATGGCAATGCGATTCACACTCAATTTGGTCTTACCTAGTTACTTTCCTCATTCCTCATTTCTGTCTTCAGAGAATGCTTCCTTCATCTTGTAATCGCTTTCATTGTCAGATTACGGTGTTCCATATTCGTTTTTTTAGATATATCACACAAGGAAACAATGCTATTTGTTTCAAACACAATTTTTCGTTTATAATCATAGAATTTTCCAGATATCTGGAACAGGTGACAAATCATTCTAAATACACGTTTGTGCAGTTGATTCGATAAAGGCAGTCAGGAAGGCGAGTTTCCAATGTTAGACTGTAGCGAAAAAGGAAAGAATATAAGAGGTTAAACACTAGGGTTTACAGGAAACCCACACATTCGAACGGATTATGAATTGACTGGTTAAAAATGCCTATTGAAATTTCCAGAATCATGGATACTGAACAAAGAGTACTGTCAAGGAACTTAGCCCTAAGTTCCTATCGTAATGAAGACTTAAGCGATTGAGCCGATAAATACTATGTACTTCCTTCAACTTTAAATCCAAAACACCAGTATTCCTTGAACGAAATTATATTGTTTGGCAATTAAAGTGAAGAAAATTACAAAGTCTACAAACAAACGTTAAGTACAAATGAAGTTATAAAGTACTTTTATTCGTATTTAACTCCAGTCTTCCTTCAACTTGCAAGCGATCGACCATTCGCGCCTTTCAGTTGCCCATTAATGGCTGCCAGACCCAATAAAACAAACGTTCAATGTTCACTTCCACTGACAAGTACTCTTTTCGATAATTTCTTAATCAGGCTCTCCAGTTACATATACATTATAGTGAATGAATGAATGAATTAGTGTTATGAACAACGTTAATTTTGTTTGAATAACATCGAATAAATATTGAGGGCCAATCAAAATTTTAAATAAATTTGTTGTTCATTCGTGATCAAGTCTTTGAATATGTCCAATTGTTCCAACGCATATGTGTGATTTGTGTGTGTGTAAAGTATTTTCATCTATTTGTCAGTGTATGAAATAAAAACAACTCAGATCAACGCACGCATTCCAAGAGGCCTATTGAAACTGTACAGTCTGAAATCACAGTTGGTAGTTATGCTACTCATGAGTAGTTTGATAGTGTCATTTATCATTTTAATTGGATTGATGAGCATTTATTATTCAAATTGTAGGTGAACAGGAGCTTGCAGAGATGCCAGTAAACTACTAGGTATGGCTTCTTTCATTGCAAAATTCAATATGGGAAAAACAAACCCGTGCAAACTACTTAGCGATAGGACAGATTGCATTTCAATCTGAACGAAGAATAATCTTTTGAATAATTACTCCTCTTCAAGTTCTAACAATTATAAAATTTAATATTTTTTGTTCGTTACAATAATGGCCAGCAATGCGTAGGTTATATTTTTAACATAGAGTAACATATCAGTTTTGAGGTGTCAGATTAAATAGAATTTGTGTGACAAACGTGCTAGGCTGAAAAGGATTACGAAATATTGTGAAGAAATAGCCGTCAAGTGTTCACTAAGCAACTCAGCGATATCTCACCTTGCCTAAGCCCTTCTTCATGCATATACCATTTTAACTGTCTCTTCGGTTCAAGTTATAAAGTGCGCACGATTACACATGTTCATCTACGGGTATGAGAATATCAACAAGCTTTGTTCAGCAAATTTACAATTAAGTGCATAAAAACGATGGATCCTATCACACTTGGTCGATACTGGATGTCGCATTGACGCCAACACAACTTTCAAGGTTGTATACTGAACTCCGTACACTTCGTATATATCTCCTATACATAGCTGAAGTTGTTGCAATAAAATCGACTAAACTTGAACTTCGTATCCAAAAAGAACACTTACAGACGCGAACACCATCCATCATAGTTCCGGGATTGACTGATTAGACAGATACGCATGTCTGTGGTAGTTGGGGGAATGCTACAGAACATCACTGTGGATATTAATGGATTTAGCAGATTTGTTCTATGCACTTCCTATAACTTTTCTCATGCTGAGGGAGTGTAAATTAACCTCAATTAACCAACTCTGTGTGTTCAGATAGAAACATACTGTCCAACATTCACTATGGCCCACTACATGATTTTTATGTTTATACCGTTTGCTTTCTTCTGTTCATTTTATTTCATAGTCTTAGAGAATAGCTAACTCTCCTTGTTCATTTTCCTATTCAAATGAGACTTTTACTCTATCTAGCCTTGAGTTTAAATGTCTGCGGAAACAAGAGATATGCTCTGTTTTTAATGCTTTGAAGGTGTCATCCACCTCTCTTCACCGTATCTTTGGAGTAGGGGTGAGTGTTTTACGAGCCATATTTACGAAATCCTCCGTAAGGATATCTACTGCAACTGAGGACAGAGGTGATCCAATTGCTATCCCTACTGACTGTGTAAATATTTCCTCATGGAATTTAAGGAAAGCAAACGTGAGGCATATTTAAATTTTATACCGCATCTTTTATTTCAAATATTATTTTAAATGTTCACTGCCCGGGCTCTGTATGATGTTACCTTCCTACGATTCTACGAAATTCACTCACCACTTCATAAATTAATGACTGCACAATAACGCATCTGTAAGAATATACTCTTCTGTAGATAAATTAAGTATCATCATATCATCACACACAAAACCATAAAATGAAAATCTGTTATCAAAGCGCATTTCTCATGCCACAGAACACACTGAGTACACGGAAAGCAAACAGTTCAGTTTATACGTGTATGATTCTCTACAGACCACAAATATTTCAAAGTATCCTCCTATCTCTCCACCCTCAAATTATCTCTGTCTTCATCAATGCCTTATCTCATGATTCATGAAAACCAGTTCAAGTGAGAAGTACTTTCACAAATGTATTAATGCATAGACAGAGTGTGTTATATCTTGTCTTTTATAAGTCACTGAATAATGCTCATGTACAACATGCCTTTTGTATTTTTAGAATTTTAAATATATTTGTGCGTTGAAGTTTCAGTAGCAGTTTGGTTAAGTTTTGGGGTGCAGTTGCTAGCACCACGCCCCAACCTTCCCTCTTTATCCGGGCTTGGGACCGGCTAGAATACTAGTGACCTAGTAATCAACAATTGTCTTCGCTCTATACTGAAAGTCAAATGGCCGGAAAGAATCACCAACAAGAAGCTATGGGAACAAACAAAACAAGAACCAATCGCTCAACAAATGTGCAGGAGAAAGTGGAGATGGATTGGACACTCGCTGAGGAGGCCGTTGAGTGACATCGTGCGTCAGGCCCGCGAGTGGAACCCGAAAGGGAAGCGGCGAGTGGGACGTCCAAGGGTTACATGGAGGAGATCGTGTGAAGAGGAACTGAAACAGCATGGATTAACATGGATGCAAGTGAAAAGTACAGCAGAAGACAGAAACAAGTGGAGGTGTGCAGTTGCAGCCCTATGTTGCACTAGGAACCCAAGGGAACAATAATAATAATAACAACATGCCTTTTACCTGCGAATCAGAAGTTTTCATTTGATCGATATACACAGAATGAGTAGATATGCATTCATGCTTCACCTGAACACTAACTGAACTTAACAGAACACCGGATGAATATGACCTACAAATTACCAGAGAGAAGAAAATTGCTGATGAAATTATAAGTAGTATTGCGACAATGTTTGAAATTTCCATCGCTCAATGACACTGAATTTCGCAAACTGACTGTTTTCATCACGATGCCCGAATCTCTTTTCAAATATACCTTGATGAGTTATTCATTCACATGGAACAACATATTCGTGACTTTCACCCTCAAATCAACTACACAGCGAATAACTTCCGATATATTATCGGAAGGTTTTAAACTAACAATAATGTGCGAGAATTACATTTACAATCTCAGTACATATATTGCAAAGAATGCATACACACATTAATTTACTATTCTCACATTTATTGGAAGCGTGTGACCGGCAGAAACAAATTAGACTTGTATATGACTTCCTCAACAAGCACTCAATTAGCAGATATCATGGGGATCTTTCCTAATCAATCTGCGCTAATGAATCACTCATCAACTACCGTGTTAACCACAGATACGCCCAAAAGAGATCAAAACAGTCGAAAGATGAGTCATATTCAGAACATCCTCACTTGGATGTCAGTATATGTCGACAGTAGATACCCCATCATTCCGAATATATCAATATAAGTCACGAAGAAAATATCTGACCAATGAAAATATACAATCTGATCTCAATGACAGATGGTGAGAACAGAGGTGATTTGATTGGTGGAATTGATATTGTGGACAGGTGTGCTGATTGATTTCACCAGTCGCCATTTCTCTCAATACACACACATGGCAGATATGTCTCTCCATCTTATGACACATTAGCATGAATGCGTGGGTCGGTGCTTAGCCAATTAGTATAAATACGGTGGAGTGTAAATGATCGTGTATGACAGTGTGCGACAATCAGTATACAGAGAACTGAGAATGCAGTCAAAGTTTCTACAATCAAGACTGGCCATCGGTGTTGTCATCTTCATCATTCAATTGATCACAGTGTTTGCTGCTGTGGTACATGACACTGCGCCAATTGACAAACGTGAGTAATTCAAGATAATTCAACTGATTAACTAAATATTTAAGATATGAATTTGTTGTGTATGCAGTGCCTTCAATGTCTTTTGTTTTTCTTTCATTTCACTAATAGGTCGTTTGAGATTGCATTGATTTGGAAGAAAATCAAAGACGCAGAGAATCGCATCACCTGTATTTGTAGTGTATGTAGTGCAGTAGATTAACATTTTTATTGTAATAATTTTGTGCAGTGTGATGCAATAATAAACATATTCTGCTATTCACTGTGTTTTGCGTATCAATTTCTGCTCTCTGTTGTGTGTTTAAAAATGGGTGGATGTGGATATTGAGCGGGTCGGTGGAATGATTGTTATTTTCTCAACTCCCGATGGCGCGTCCCTGTGATAAGATTGATGTGACGTGTCCTAGATATGTCAGGCATTTTCGCTGTATGGAACTGACATAAGATCTCCAATACCTTCTTTTGTGGAACGTTAGTAGATTTATTAGAGATCAATCTTTGTTTTCATTCATTGCGTGATATAGGCTTGCCTGAAATTATCTGAGTGATGATTCTACTGAGTCGACGGGAAACCTTGGTGTAACAGAAGCAATTAGTACTCCATTCTTTAGCGAAACCTCATGTGTTTCCTCACTGCAATCACCGTATATTGAGTTCTTTTCACTGATTGAAATAAGCTCTCTGTGTTGTTTCTCAAAGAAAATGTCAAATTCACTTGTCGTTGCCTCTAGACTGCTGAGCAATTCATGAGACAAAGTGATGTGCATGAATGAATTTCAGTGTATCAATCTGTAGATGATATTCCGCTGAAGCACGTGTATCTCACTGCTGTGATATTTTACAATAAATGCATCTCGCCATAGTCGGAGCAACACTGTCACTAATACGGTATCACCTCTTGTCAATGGACGTGAACATTGAACGTTTGTTTTATTGGAACTGGCAACCATTGGTGGCCAACTGAAGGCGCGAATGGAACGATCGCTTGCAAGTTGGAAGAAGGTGGAAAGAACACGAATAAAAGTACTTTATAACTTCATTTGTAGTTAACATTTGTTTGCAGACTTCGTATTGTGTCTCGCTTTAATTGCCAAACAATATAATTTCGTTCAAGGAATACTGGTGTTTTGGATTTAAAGTTGAGATATATACATAGTATTTATCGGTTCAAAACGAAAACGTCTTCACTAGAATAGGAACTTAGGGCTAAGTTCCTTGATACCTCTTGTCTTGAAACATTCAGATGGCATGGCCTCAATGTATCCAAGCTGAAATAAGCGGTGAACCTTTTTCACGACAATTAGGCACAACTTGAATATGAGTCCAAATCGATCCGAATTTTCTTAAGAATTTGAGATGATTAGAACGATGACCAACTGTGATGCTGTCAACGACGCCGATGTTTGCAATATCTTACAAATATGTTCATTGATCATGTTTGAAGTGAGTTGAATTTGTGAAGATTTCGAATGAGTGTAAAATAATGAAATTATGTATTATATGAATGGATATTGAACAAAGAGTACTTTTTTCGATGACTTCATACTCAGGTTCTACAGTTATATATACATTAAAGTGAGTGAATTAGTGTTATGAACAACAATAATGCTGTTTAAATAACATCGAATCAACAGTAATTATTATCAATGAATTGCAATTTGATAGCATCAACATTACAATAAATTAAATGTCAGAAAAATTAGGAAAGATTATATTACAAACTCATAAATTTATAGACTCCTCTGAAGACCAGGGCAGTTGTAATGGCTGGACCAGCTTCTTGTGCGCACAAAGCATTGGTTGTTTCAGGCGAATTGCAGTAACCTCTGCTGTTTGCAGTGCTTCAATTTGTTTGCTAATTTATTTGCCACCCGGCAGACGATAGCGAAGGATTCTTCAATGCTAGCTAGCTTTGTGACCAGTTTGAAGCAGATAATACAATATGGAACTGTGTATGGTTTTCACAACACCTTTAATTAAGCATATTGAGAGATGTTCTCGAACACGAAATATCAAGTTCCTAGAGCAATAGCCAGCGTAACTCGCTCCACAATCGCAGTTGTATTGGTCGAAACAATTAGAAGAGGCTACTCTAAGCATTCATCTTTCGGTTGAGGTATCATCATCGGTCATGTGGAGAATGAGACTTGTAGTTCGCCAGCATTAAAAGTTCTTTGAACTGATTTCCTTAATTTCCTCGTAATTATTTCACTTGGTATATCACCCTTGAATTGCAGTCGTATTTAAACAGGCTTCTTGTTTACGGATAGTGAGTAGTCCTTTTCGGCTTTCTTTGTCATGTGTTTCTTGGTGAATTTGTCGGGATAGCTATTTTCGATCAAAGTATCATAAACAATGCTTAGTATACTTTAATTAATAGCTATAACTCCGTGGCTGAAGGTTTTTACTGTGCGTCGGTGGCACAGTGGTTAGGACTCTCGCCGACCATGCACATGGTCCAGGGTTCGATCCCCTGCCGACGCACACCTGATATCTATGGTCGGCCTGCAAAATTGGGCTATCGATATCACATGCTGAAAATTCCATACTTGTACCAAAAAAAAGTGTGGAATCAAGCTATAATAAATAAATAATAAATAAATAAAAAAATTTCTTTTGTACTTAATAGGAATGTAGCTGTGAAAATGTGTATATTGTCCTGTCTACGTACTTTTTCCATGCAAATTGCTATTTATGCTACCATCTGATTTTCTTGTAAGGAGGTCATCTAAGAAGAAAATGCTAATTCGCATGCTTGAGCGTGCGAAATTGACACTGAACAGGCAAATGAAAGGAAACGTTGGTGCGCTTAAATACTAATGCACATTATTCAAATAATGATGTTCAATATCATGCATGAACAGCATATCTTCTGACTCAAATCTGGTCATCGCATTTATGACAGTTGTGTCCTATGACGACTGAAGTACGTGACTGATAATGTCGACTAGTGTAGTGATGTGTACAGTGATACAGTATAACATGAGCATTCCACACTTCATTCACTAGTCATTTCATTACAATAGTCAATTGCACATATGCCTGGATAGGTGCACACTCTCCACAGTCATCAAGAATGAATGTAATGAGCAGAATAACTTCTCTCCGACTAGATTACGATAAAAAGAGTTTGTTTGCTTTTCTCCACATGGCGCAAAATAATGTGAAAATAAAGTTCAGATAAGAATTAGTGGTTAGTGAGGAAACAATCACAGTCTAAGTGCCCAGGTATGACGATGAACCCTTTCACACAGCACTCTAAGTGATTGGATTCATGTGTGTGTAAATATTTGAGCAAGTGGAATCTGTCGTCTACTGCCAGAAAACACGATGATGGGGTGTTCAGCATTGCTTAGTTAGCACCCTCAGTGGATAAAATCACATGTCACAAATGCATATTCATTTATAGCCAGTTGTGGTGATCACGAAGGCCGGATGAACTACCTATCAATTCACAAATACTTGAAAGTATATCAGGCCAGTCATTTCATACATTTTTTTATTCCTTCACGTTCTCAGTGGAACATAGGGCTTCAAGCTAAAGGCTTGAGGTTTCTGTATCAGATTTTATTTTACAGGATGGGGTTGCTAGCCTCATGCCCAACCTTCCCTCTTTACCAGGCTGATTACTAGCTTAGCGGGGTAAAGGAGTGCGTCGGCCGGGTATCAATCTCCGGACCATGTGCATGGTCGGCGATCGTCCTAACCGCTGTACCATCAACGCACATTTCATATATTAGTATGCCAAATTATTATTACGAATTGCTAATGGCAAGAATGATGGTCATGTGCAGGTATTTGGAAGCCTGATGTACTGTGTTTCTGAAACAACCATATTCTCAGGAGAGTTCTAAATCATGAACTTGGCAGTCCATTCGATCGATGGAGATTGATAGACAGCAACCGTCTGTGAACCGTTTTCTATGTCACTTTTTCACCACCGAATACTGGCGAACGAATTTCCAGTGAATTCGATCACGAGGAAATTCCTTATGTGTGTGCGTGTGTGCCAACATGGAAGCAGATATCGAAATTTATCATAATCGTCGATGCAGTAATGATGAAGTAAATTGAGGCAATTTGTGTACAAGTGGACTGATCTACAACAGTGCTGTTTCACAATGAATCTGGAGAATTATTCTTAGAGTATTTATACATACGAATTTCACACATATGTATTGAATCCAGAGAGTAACCTACATATCTCTCATAACTCTTCATACCACATGAGCCTCCGAAATCGAATTATGAATGTGTCTGTGCAATGCAGTGTTGTGTGGTGGAGTTTCGTATAGGGCCTCAATTACTCTGAGGAATGACGAAACTGCTTATGCGCCTGTGCAGACTCCGAGACACACAGATATCAGTCAACAGCCACATAAATCGCTACTTGACTAGATATTATTTGTTTGCATGTATGTTCGAATACAGAGGAGCTTGACCCCATTCGTGATAGATTGACGGAGTATGAACACAACGATGCTTCTTACTCCACCAATGAAGTGAGAGGTGTGGACATTACTGACAAATCCTTGGCTTCCTTCTTCTTCCTCGTAGATGCCATTGACATCTCACTGTTTGTCAGGAGTGTGAATATTTTCATGGAACAGGCCATTGTTTCACGGTTAGCTGTAGTTACACTGAAATGATGATTCCCGTAAACTGATCATGTTTCTAATGCACAAATCGTGCTCTCACCACTTTCACGTACATACCGCTGAGAGAACTAGAGAATACGTTTCATGATATAAAGACGTTTCCGTTGAGCTGCACTGAGATTTTTACTTGCACTGATTTCAAGTCGTCCTGACTGACATCCTCACACTTGTTCTTCATGCCAGCATATATAGGCATGTCTCATTGGTGCAGTTAACATAGGAAGGAAATCCTATAAAATTCACCTTCAGATATATGCGGATTACTACTGCATTGTGTCTTCGAAGTTTCCTGAATATTCAGCAAGATAATGGATTGTGGTGGTCAATGCATTGCGAGTGAAATGGAATTCTGAAATTCTGCTGCTATACCTCGAATAAGTGTGAAGACTGAGAGATGCACGCAAGATGACTGTTTTCCGCAACCACTTTCATAATCCCACTGCTAATTCATGCGTAGCCGATGAGTAGTGGTTCTATAACATTGCATTTCATTAAACATTTCAGCGCCTCACAAATCACACGCGGGTTCTATTCGTGATGTAGCCACATTTTCGATATGAAATACGCTTTTCGTAAATATAGCGCATGCTCATCAAATTTCACAAAGCTAAAAGCACAACAACCTCGCCTAGATTACTAGGTCACTAGTATTCTAGCCGGTCCCAAGCCCGGATAAAGAGGGAGGGTTGGGGCGTGGTGCTAGCAACTCCACCCCGAAAACTTAACCAAATTGCTACTAAAACTTCAACGCACAAATATATTCAAAATTCTAAAAATACAAACAATAACCTTACTTTTCGCTGAAATCGGGGAAGTGAAATGACGCAGGCTGGTGAAAGCCTTCGGGAAGCCAGTCAGCCGATGTGCCTTCTTTCGATGAAAGCAAAAATAAGGATGGGGACGTGGAATATTCGTACATTGTACGAAACTGGAAAGGCTGCCCAGGTAGCCGCAGAAATGAGGAGATATAAAGTGGAAGTGTTGGGAATCTGCGAGAGCAGATGGAACGGATGTGGAAGATGCCAAATACCAACTGGAGAGACAATAATCTACTCCGGTCACCCAGAGGACGATCACGAACACACCGAGGGAGTAGCCATCATGATGTCACCAACAGCAGCCAAAGCTATCATGCAGTGGGAACCAATCTTCTCCAGCATAATGACAGCAAGGTTCAACTCAACAGGAAGGAAGGTTACAATCATTCAATGCTACGCGCCTACAAACGTCTCAGAAAAAGAGAAGAAGGAGGATTTCTACAGTCAACTACAAACAGTAATGGACAACGTCCCAAAGAGCGATATCAAAATCCTGATGTGTGATATGAATGCGAAACTGGGGGGAGACAATACAGGAAGAGAACTCACCATGGGTCGCGAGGCCCTCGGTGAAATGAACGAAAATGGTGAACTCTTCCCAGACTTCTGCGTCTTCAATGATTTGGTGATTGGTGGCAGTGTGTTCAAACACAAGGATATGCACAAGGCAACATGGATTTCACCAGATGGACACACCAAAAACCAGATAGACTTCATTCCAATCTCAAGGAAGTGGAGACGGAGCCTACTGGACACAAGATTGAGGAGAGGAGCAGATGTGGGTTCAGACCACTATCTAGTATAAGGGACTTTCAAGGTGAAGCTGAAAGCCTCGAGGATACCTGGGGATAGGCCACAATGCAAGTTCAACACTCAAAAACTGAAGGACACAACCACAAAGGCCACTTTCACCTCAACTGTCAAAGCAAGGCAAGAAAGACTGCCTGGCACCACTGAGGAATCATCCGTGGAAGACCATTGGAACTCTCTGAAGGTAATTTTCAACGAAACGTGTTCAACGGTTCTAGGAAGAAAGAAGAAACAAGACAAGGAATGGCTCTCAACGGACACTTGGAAGCTAATAGAGGAGAGGAGAAAGGTGAAAGAAAAAATGATTCAATGCAAAGATGGACAAGAGAAAGAGACGCTGAGCTCAACTTACACAGCACTGGACAAAGAAGTGAAGAAGAGTGCCAGGAAGGACAAGAGACAATTCTACGACAACCTAGCTACTGAAGCTGAGAATGCAGCAGGCAAAAGGGACCTAAGGACACTATATCAGATAACCAAGTCTCTATCCGGGAAGAGATCAACACAAGTGAAACCTATAAAAGACAGCCAAGGGAACCCAATTACCAAAGAAGAAAGACAGATCAAACAATGGGCGGACCACTTCAAAGGACTCTTGAACCGACCACCACCTACAGCCCGTCCAGAAATACCAACAACAGCACGTACACAACCATGTTCTGACCAAATTGCAACTCTACGCATTATCATCGAACAAAGCATGGAATGGCAATCAAATCTCTACCTTAACTTTATAGACTTTGAGAAGGCCTTCGACAGCGTCGACCGTGAAGTAATTTGGAAACTACTAGATTACTACGGCGTACCGCAAATATTCATCAACCTTATTCAACAACTGTACGACAACGGAACATGTCAAGTGATCCACAACGGAAAACTCAGTGAGGCGTTTAAAGTAAACACAGGAGTCAGACAAGGGTGCTTATTATCACCAATGATATTCCTAATTTTGGTGGACTGGATTATGCGTCAGAGAGTGGGAAGCAAGAAGACAGGGATATCCTGGACCGACGTGAAGAACCTAGAAGACCTGGATTTCGCAGATGATTTATTTTTGATGTCACACAAAATCGAAGACTTACAAGCAAAAACCAACAAACTAGTCGAAGAAGCAGCAAAGACAGGATTCCAGGTGAACGCAGACAAGACGGAGTTTATGAAAATAACCAACCAACAACAACAACAGCAGCAACATCCAGCGCCAATCACCATCAACGGGAGGGATTTGAAAGAGGTTACTTCTTTCACTTATCTAGGGGGCATTGTCTCAACTACACGAGGAACGGACGAGGATGTCAAATCGAGCGAGAATCGGGAAGGCGAGAAACACATTCATCGACTTGAAACCAATCTGGAAATCTTCGTCACTCGGCATCAACAACAAAATACGGATTTTCAATACAAACGTCAAGTCAGTTTTGCTGTACGGATCAGAAACTTGACGGGTCACCAAGAATATTTTCAAGAGGCTGCAGACCTTTATCAACAACTATCTTCGTTCTATACTGAAGATTAGATGGCCGGAAAGAATCACAAACAAGAAATTATGGGAACAAACAGAACAGGAACGAATCGCTTAACAAATATGCAGAAGAAAGTGGAGATGGATTAGACACTCGCTGAGGAGGCCGCTGGGTGACATCGCTCGTCAGGCCATAGCTCGAGTGGAACCCGAAAGGGAAGAGGCGAGTGGGACGTCCCAGGGTGACATGGAGGAGATCGAGTGAAGAGGTACTGAAACAGTATGGATTAACATGGATGCAAGTGAAAAGTACAGCAGAAGACAGAAGCAAGTGGAGGCGTACAGTTGAAGCCCTATGTTCCACTAGGAACCCAAGGGAACAATAATATAGTAATAATAATAAAGGCACAACAGGTGCAATCAGCTTCTCAAACAATTGAGTAAACTATCGCGAAAAAGTCTACTGCATCACTCGCACACCTTTGAATTTCCTCTTCCTCAATAAAGGGGAAGCCGATCATTGCTCCAGTATGCCTCATTCTTCTGATATTGTTTGAGACTAGAATTTAGTATAACATTTCGAGGTACAACTTTTCAGAATGCACATGTATCCATTTGCTGATAGCATGCATTAACCTGGTGATTATCTGAAATTGCGGTCATTATCGAGAGTATAGTTAAGCATTTGAGAAATCTCAATCGTTAGTTCATTTCTCTGCACATAAAATATTGACACCTTATTTTTATTATATAAGACATGTCCTAGGTTGACAAAAAGAAAACTGCCAGGTGGTCAAATGGTAGAGTAAAATATGCGAACACACTCTAACTCACATGAACTGAAATAGAATAACCTGAGAATATTGGGTGAGGTTGTTAGAGATATTTCACTGTAAATCACACGTTTCAGGAATGTGTGTTGTCTTCTATCAACTCTGAGAAATATCTGTTTACGAATGCGTGTGGTGTTTCCATTCTAATTAGATGGCACGTGTGAGGTAAAGCTTGTTATTAAGAGGAAGATAGGATAGGTTTTCTCACGATATTGTATTCAGACTTGTGAATAGTTGATTTCAATTTTGATTTGAGAAAAACTAATAGTTTTGCTAGACACAGTGCAGACTGGTGAAATGTCTCGCAGATTATCCAGAATTTGAAATAGAAAATACCTAGACCAGAGGCTTCCCGGCGATTGCCTCAAATATCATGAAAGATTTTAATTGATATCCCGTGAATCCCGTCAACTGTATGTGGACGATTTCTCTCACTTACATCATCATGCGTACAAACACAAATGTGCGCGAATGACGAGTGATTTGAGAAACATTCAAAAATTACTCCTCCAACTAGAACACAATTCTCATTTTGCAAATGTTTATCTTTCACTTCATGTTAGAAATTCTTAGAATAACGGTTGGAGGATAGCGTCATATCACCACATTGCCACTAAACTTCGAGTCTCCCTTTCTCTCCAACTGGTCTCAGAGTTGCTATTTATTGTTTTCCCACTCCTACAATGAACTTGTTCATCTAGCTCGGATACTTCTCACTTGTCTCTTCACATTCGGATTGTACTCTATTTATATGTCTCCGCAAAGTATGTCCAGTCTATCCTCACTTCTGCATAATGTCTGAGCACAGTTATTTGTTTGAATGTTAGCATCTTGAAATACATGTTGCTTCAGTTCGCATTCTGACAGTTTGTCCTCCACTGTGCAGGGAGGGCAGGCGCAATGGAAGTCGGCAGCATATTCGAAATGCCAATGGAAATGTAAGCGGTATGTTTGTCAAATATACGATAAAACTGACGCTGACATTGGTGTGTGAAATCATTCGGATGATGCTCCTTGGCAAATGCATTTCAGCGTAATAACCATTGCTGGCCTGCAAATTATCGTCCATTTTGTCCGTAGTCTAGAGCATTCCAATGAGTTCAGTTAGAAAACGAAAAAAACACTTTCGGATTTCTCACACTGGTGGCGACTGATGCCGTTTGTTCTTATAAGTATAAAAATTGGTCACTGGCGGAGTAAAACTCTATTCTAGATAATTTTTCACTTCGATAATGTGACAGAGTCTTCATTGTTGTTGATTCAGCATTATCGTCATCACTAACCATCTAATATCATGAAAGACTTTTATTAATATATTGTAAAGCTAGTCAGATGAATGTCGCACATTTTTACTACCCGCAACATTATAAGTAAAAACATTCTATTGTTGGATTGACTGATAAATTTTTCTCAATGTACTCTTATTGATCGGAGTCATGTGTGTGGATATTAGAGGCACTGGTATCGAATATCTGCCGTCACAAAACAAGACGCAATTGTTGCGCTTTTCACTTTCATTCATTCCTTATTTCTTGTGGTTGAACAAACAGGGAAAGTTTCACTTTATGGACCTCTCAGTAAAGATCAATAATGAAACGAAATTGTTTGTCTTTGAAAAATACTACTGGGAGTTCACATATTTCACCACTTGTTACGGAGTGCCACTCAGATCATCACACTGAAATCAAAGTGGCATCTAAGAGCACAAGGAAAGACGCCCAGGATTTGCCAGAAATCTTCACACCCCTCTTCATCTCAGTGAACTGAAAAGTCTCCATGTGTTCGTGCACAGTCAGTCTATCATGAATGGCTTCAAGCTTGACTCTAGTTGAGCATTCATGGAAATAACCTTGTTCGAATTATGAAATTTCGCACATCTGCCTCTATTGGCGATATGCTCTCAACTTCCTTCAGATTGACAACAAGTCTGTCTGAGTTCCTGTTTGTCGATCTGGTCAGACCCATGTCACTGTGTGCATATACTTGTGCTTGTACACTCTGCCTTCAATAGCCAAATCACTGGTGGTGTAGAAAGAGGCGAAACAATCTGAGTTCTTGTTCATCGTGAGTAGTGTTCAACACACAACTGGCTCTCTTCCCGTGTTTTGTCTTCCCAGTCTGCATTTACATCACAGATTCAGTGAAAAGTAACAGCTGGCGGAAGAAGCAGTGAATATAGGAGTTCAAGGGAACATTGAGGAGACAGAGGCGACGAATATAACCAATCATATACAACAAGAACAACCACTACAACAACAACAATCACTCATCTCGGTTACCAGGACAACTGTGAAAGATGTGATCTATTGCAGTCACCTAGCCAGCACCGCCTCCATTAAACGTGGCACGCATGAAGATGCAATAACCAGCCAGAATCAGGAAAGCTTTGAAGACTTGCATTATTCAATAACCACTTTGGAGTTTAAAACCAAGGTGTCGATATTTTATACACAGAGAAATGAATTGACGACTGACATTTCTGAAGCAATTTACTATTCTCTCGATAATGAAAGCAAATTCAGAGAAGTATCAACACTTTGATACATGATTCTTGCCTTACCGTGAGCATTTAAAAGCGGCTGCAGGTTTAGACAGTGCATGCCCCAGCTTTCTAGTGTAAATCAAATAGTCAGAATACGGAGTCAAGCAAAACATATTACAAGCAGTCACGCATCTGCCCAGAGTCTGTTTCCAGCCACTATGCAGAAGGAAGTGACTGTAGGCTGAACATACTTTGTGGAGACTTCCACATGGAGTAGAATCCGAATGTTAAGGGAAGAGAAAGATGAGTCAGGGAGACATGGAAACGTTGATTTTATTTGTTTGCGATTATTTATGAGGAGCTGTGTGACCAGCTTTAGAAGATGTGTGACACCCATGTGGCGATGTGACCTCATTATCCAACCAATATGTCGAATTGGATGAAATGATGGGAAATGTGATGATTTCGTAGATTGAGCAGTTTTCATCATGCCAGAGAAGAAATTTGCATGTGTTTCCTGATCACGTGTCACCACTGTATATTGCCGACCACGCAAAAATCAACATGTGGAATTAATGAGTAAGCGTATCATACATGTGGTGCAGGTCAGAGAAATATATAATCTAAAGTCTTTCTTCATGCCAGGTGCTTGGAGACAATCAGAAGGAAGTATTTCCTGACCTGGTTTCGTGCGAATTAACACCCATCAGCAAGGCATAGCTGCAACGTTCCAGGAACTCATGTCCATTCTGAGATTCAAAACCTCATCGATCAGTGCTGCAGTCAGATTCGCAAATGGAGAACCACCTATTTGAGCTCGTAATTGCACTACAGTAGGACAGTATTGAATAATTTGATTGGACACACTGAATTGTATCAGTCAAGTTTGCAAATCTGGCAACCAGTATTGGTTGCTCGCCATCACGGTTCGCTATAAATTGTTTAAATTAGATGGTTGAAGGCAATCATCAGGAAGCCTCTGGCCTAGGCATTTTCTATCTCACATTCTGTATTAATTCTCATCTGGGAGAAATTTCACCAGTAGGGATGATGACTGTCTAATCTGAGTTTCGTGAAACACACATTATTACCAAAATCGAAGTTGAAACCAGCTATTCACAAGTCTGAGTAAAATATAGTGGGAGAATCTATCCTATCTTCCTCATAATAACAAGCCTCGCCTCACACGTGCCATCTAATTAGAATGGAAACACCACACGCATTTGCAACCAGATATTTCTCAGAGATGATAGAAGACAACACACACTCCTGAAACGTGTGATTTACAGTGAAACATTTCAAACAACCTCACGCAATATTCTCAGGTTATTGTCTTTCAATTCACGTGAGTGAGAGTATGTTCACATCTTTTGCTTTACAATTTGATCAAGTGATAGCTTGCTCTCCGTGAGCGAACAATGCGTCTCATATTTCCGTGTTTCCGTCTGTTTGCTGTTGCTTCAAGATGACAATACTATTCACATTCAATTCGGTCTTACTTAGTTACTTTCCTCATTCCTCATTTCTCTCTCCAGAGAATGCTTCCTTCATCTTGTAATGGCTGATATTGTCATATTACAGTGTCTCATAATTGTTTGTTTCCTAGAAATTTCGCACAATCGAACAATGCTGTTTGTTTCAAACACAATTTATCGTTCATAATCATATATATTATAATCACGTGACTTCGGAAATTGAGTTTTTATAGATTTGTTTCTTCTCTCCCATTTTTCGTCGTTGGTGGAGTAGCATTTTCCAGATATCTGAAACAAGTGACAAATCATTCTAAATACACGTTTGTGCAGGTGATTCGATAAACACAATCAGGAAAAGTTGCTTCCAATGTTACACTGTAGCTGAGAAGGAAAGAATATAGGAAGTTAAATACAAGTGTTTACAGGTAACTCACATATTCGAACCGATTACGAATTTCCTATCATTCCATCCTATGTCAGTAAAAACAGGATTAGTGAAATGTTTAACCAATAAAGCACAAAAACTAAGTAGTACCAAGGTAAATCTAAGACAGGAAGTGAGGCATAAAAGACAAGCTTTAAAACTTAATAATTACCATGATTAATTAGTCAGGAAGTGTGTCTTGAAATGTAAAAATAAAATTGATGATGATAGCAGTGATAGTGATGATAATATAATTGATAATAATAATCATAATGGCAATAGCAATAATTGTAGCATTAATGATGACTTGAATGTCAAACATGTGCTAGATAATGACAAAACCAACAATAAGAAATCTAAATCATCAGTAGTAATTCCATACAAGGAAGGATCCTCGGATACTTTACGCAGAATTCCGAAAAATGCTGGCATGAATAAATGTGGCTGGCATTGAAACCCACAAACTCAATTAGAAAGGAGATTTGCCATTCCATTAAACAAAACAGTTTAGTGTATCTAATCCTCTAGCTGCAATGACTTTCAGGTCAAATACTTTCGTCAGAATAGTAGACCAGGGGCAGTCACAATAGCCAAGCTTGAAAAATCGCCAAAATCAAGATCAGTTGACCCGAATAAAATAAGAAATCTAGAGAATAGTTCAGGTATAGAACTACATGCAGTTACACAGGTATACAACAGGATGGGATAGAATGACTGTTATAAAATCTAAATGTAACAGGATATAGGGAGAGATTGATAACAGAAGCATTTTTCATCGAATCAACTGCACAAAAGTGTAATAGGAATGATTCAACACCTGTCTCAGATATCTGGAAAATTCTACTTCTCCTACGACAAATAAGAGAGAAAGAAGAAGTCTACAGAACTCAATTTTCGAAGTCGCGTGATTATAGCTAAAATGATTATGCACAAAAAATTGTGTTCAAAACTGTGTCGTCCAGTAAATAATACTGCTTCACTGTGTGATGCATCTAATAAACAAACTTATATGAAATTACTAACTATCACAATGCTCCAGTTTACTATATATATTCATTTCACAGCGTCAGTTTTCTGAGTATAAGCTCTATGGTCTTTTCACAGTGTGGTTTGTTCGAAGTCCGTATAATCCTGGGTGTCCCAGTGTCTGAGATTCGAATGCGTTTCAGGTTACGATGGATTGAAACACATTCTGATGGGACCTATCAAAGCTGGGATTTCATCCTTTAATGGTGATTTCGATAACGATAATGTGGTGATTGAAACTAAAGTGTCGATATTTAATTTGCAGAGAAATTAACTGACGACTGACATTTCCTGCCAAATTAATTATTCTCTCGATAATAACAGCAAATTCAGATAAGTATCATCACGTTGATCGTGTTGAATGTATTCACTCAGAGTGCAATAGTTTGCAACATGACGATGGAATGGTGCACATTGATACAAATGCAATCAGAACAGTCCTACATCAAACTGTCATCTTCAACTCCAGTCTCAAACAATATCACAGGAATAAGGCATATTTCCGTAACTATCGGCTTCCCTTTATTTTGGAAGAGGAAACTAAAGGGTGTCAGAGAGACACTGGACATTTCTTCGATATTTTCCACTATACTGTGAGAGGCCGTCTTGATACTTGTTACGCTTTTGGTGTTGTGAACTTTGAGTAGAATGCACCTTATTATCAAAATGTATATCGCATATCGAAAATGTGACAATATCGCGAATAGAGTCAATGTATGATTTTTGAGGTGCTGAAATGTCTGATGGAACACAATGCTAGACATCATTTACTAACATTAGCAACGCATGAATTTGCAGTGGCAATATGAAAGCGGTTGTGGACAACAGTCATCTTGCATGCATCTCTCAGTGCTCACACTTATTCGAGGTAGAGCAGTGGAATCGCAGAATTCCATTTTATTCTCAGTGCATTGATGACCGTTATGGGCTATCTCGCCGGCAAATTCGCATTTTATTGAGGATTAATTTCGCATGCCATAAAGGGAAGCGGAAACTGACCGGAGAGTGAGAGACTGAGCTAAAGCAGGAGTTCTGATAAGCCCACAGAAGACAGAGGTGATTGTGATGATGCCGAATCAACAACGGCGAAAAACAGTGTGTGGTTTTATCAAAATAAATGATTGTGCATAATGGAGTTAGATTCTACTACAGTGCATAGGATTTGTGCTTATAACTGCAAACAGTATCAGTCGCAGTCAGTGTGATAGAAGCCAAGTAAGCACATTCCGTCTCTCACAGAGAGTAGTAGAATGCTTCCAAATTCGCATGACATGCACGATAATGTAAAGGACAGCAACGGTTATTACGCTGAAATGCGTGTGTCAATGAGCATAATCCGAATGATTTCAAACACTAATGTTGAGTCAGTGATCTCATATATTTGACATACATGGTGCACGCACTGCCACTGGCATTTTGAATAGGCTTTAGGCTTCGAAAGTGCCCAAATTCACTTGATTGTGGGAGGTCGAACTGTCAGAATGCGGAGTTAAGCAACATGTAATGGAAGCAGACACGCAGGAGACACAAAGTTTTCCTTGGCAATTGACAGAAGGAACTGAGGATAGGCTGGACATACTTTGCGGACACTTCCACATGGTGTAGAATCCGAATGTGAAGCGACGAGTTATACATGTAAGGGTGACATGAACACGTTGCTTCCAGAAGTTGATAAATAGTCATTTGCAGTCATGGGACCAGCTGGAGATTCTGAATGTCACCCAGTTTAGTGAAGATGAGGCGATACGACACTATCTTCCTGCCGATATACCTAGAATAGATAAAATGAATGGAAATAAAATCATTTCGTGGAATAAGCATTTCTCATCATGTTCAAGGAGAAATTTATACGTGTTTCTCAATCACACGTAACCAGCGTATATTGCTGACATCGCGCAAATCAACATGTGAAATTGATGGGTAAGTTTATCATACATGTGTTTGTACGCACAATGATGCAGGTCAGAGAAATCTTCTACAAACACCTGACTACCTTCATAGGGTATAAATTAAGGTGTTTTTTGATACTAGATGGTTGTAGGCAATCAGCAGAAAGCATTCGCTGACCTAGGTTTCATGTTATTTAATACTAGTTAACAAGGCATATCTGCAACACTGAAGGAACAAAATTCTCCTCTAGGATTAGAAACCGCGTCAACAAGTGCTTCAGTCAGAGTCATTACCACTGAGCAATTTATTAGGTGTCGCGAGTGCCCACTTGTAGGACAGTATTGTATACTTTGACTGGACACTATTTAGTAAATAGTGTTATGAATCTAGTCCTTCCTTTCATGCACACTGAATCAGTCACATTTGCATTGTGGCCACCATTGTAGGTAACTCGAAATCACGGTGCACATTGAATTAGTCCTATTTGATGGTGGAAAGAAAACGCCAAGAGGCCTTCGGCCTAGGTATTTTCTATTTGACATTCTGGATTAATTCTCATCTTGCAGACAGTTCACCAATCAAGACGATGCCAGTCTACCCTGAATTTCGCAAGTCTATTAGTATTTCTGAAATCGAAATAAGAACCAAAAATTCACAGCTTTGAGTAAAATATTGTGAGAAAATCTATCCTCTCTTACTCTAAACAACTAAAACAATCTTGGCCTCACACGCAGAATCTAATTAGAGTAGGCACATCACACGCATTTGTAAAAACAGATATTTCTCAGAGATGATAATAGACAACACAAATTCCTGAAGCGTGTGATTTACAGTAATACATTTCTAACAGCCCCACGCTATATTCCCAGGTTTTTCTATTTCAGTTCACGTGAGTGAGAGTGTGTTCACATCTTTAGCTTTACAATTTGACCACTTGACAGTTTGCTCTGTGTGAACAAACAACACGTCTCATATTTCCAAGTTTATACCTGATCGCTTACGCATCGATATGACAGTGCGATTTGCATACAATTCGTTCTTACGTATTCCCCCTTATCATACTTCACATCCGCCTTCAGCGGATGCCTCCTTCACTTTGTGATTACTAACGTTTTCATGTATTACTGTATTCGTTATTCTGAGTATCGTGTTTATGCTATCTACTCAGCGTGGGTTGTTCTAAGTTCCGATAATCTCATGTATCTCAGTGTCTGCGGTTCAATTGCGTTTCCAGTTATGCTGCATCGATACATTTCGCGGTCGAAACTAGCAAAGCTGCCTTGCATCTAACTTAGATGATGAACGAAATATATTCATTGATCAATCCAGATGATCTTTTCGTGATCTTCTTCATACTTTTACAGTAGATATTTCAGTAGTGGTCACTTGAGCTCTGGAAATAAAATGGATTCTTATTCAGAAGGATTTCATCAGACACGAACACGCATTCCGAAGTGAATGACGGGAATCCACTTGTGTGTTTGACTCCAACAGTGTTAGCAAGTGAGTGAAAACGCGTTCTGAGATTCCCTGCAGTAATAGCTGCAAAACAATTATGTCTTGATTACAAATAAGGTGTTGATATGTTACATGCAAAGAAATGAATCGAGGAAGAGCATTTCTGAATAAATTGACTGTTCTCTTGATAATAAATTCAAGTTAAGATAAGTATCAACAAGTTGATTCGAAGAGTAAGACAGCGTGCTGAATGTATTCAGTCAGAGTGCAACAGTGTGCGACTTGAAAAATGTTATGGTGCAAATCAATACAGGTGCACTCTGAATAGAATTACTTAGAACTGTTATCCTCAATGACAGTCTCAAACAATGTAACACGAATGAGGGATATTTTCGTAATTATCGTCTATCCATCATTCGAGAAGAGATTTTGAGCGGTGTCAAAGAGACACACTAGATAATTCTGCGATATATTCCACAATATTGTGAGAGACCCTCTGGCTACCGGTTAAGCTTCTGGTGTTGTGAACTTTGAGGAGAATGCACCTTATTATAAAAATGTTTATCGTATGTCGAAAATGTGGCTATATCGCGAATAGAGTCAACAAATGATTTCTGAGGCGCTGAAATGTCTGATGGAACACAATGCTAGAAATCCACTCCTCTCATTAGCAACGTATGAATTAGCAGTGGGATTATGTAAGGAGTTGTGCACAACAGTCATCTTGTATGTATCTCTCAGTCTTCACATTTATTCGAGGTATAGTAGCGGAATTGCAGAATTCAATTTCACTCACAATGCATTGATGACCATTATCTATTACCCTGTAGAATATTCATGAAAATTTCCAAGACACAATGCAGTAGTAATCCGCATACATCTGAGGATGAATTTTGCACGATTTCCTTTCTATTTCTACTGCATCAATGGGACACGCTTATGTATGGACACATCAAGAATATATTCGAGGATGTGAGTCAGGATGACTTGAAATCAGTGGAAGCGATAATTTCTGTGCTCCTCAACGGAATTAATCTAAATAATGTTAACCTCTTTATATCAAGGAGCATCACCTACTCCACTATCTCCCTAGCATGTACGTGAAAGCGGTGAGAACACGATTCGTTTGTAATCGAGACAAGATTTATTGACGGAAACGTAGTTCGAGTGTAGCTGTAACACGGTGGCCTGTTCCATAAATGTTGCACTCCTGCCAATAACAGACGTCCTCAAATAAATTATATGTATGCATTACAATTTGGTGTTGCCTTATTTAAATATGGATTCAAAATATTTTGGATATTATTCAGTTGTGCTGAAACTTGAGGCAACACCTTTGGCAATGATGTCCTGCAACGAATCAGCCATCGCATTCTTTTAGTTATCCAAGCAACACTACAAGGAGTCGCAGTCGCCAAACAAACTGCAACAAAAAGCTTATGCGGGGGGATATTTTGAGTGATAGGATCGTCATTTGAAGAAATACAACATCCATAATGCATAACTATAGAAGCCATCTTATCTAATTAGTTGTAAGAGTATATCAATCTGATTAGCAGAGTAAGATCTAAATGGAATCAACACGGAAGAAGAAGAAAGACACCAAGGATTTGTCAGAAATGTTCATACGGCTGATTCGATTGGTACAGTAGCAAGTATCCTTGCGTTGGTGCTCAGTCAGTCTATGATGAATGGCTTCATTCTACTCTGTATTGGAACATACATGCAAAAAAATTACATCTAATCAAGTAGGGATTGATTTGGCTAATGACTGGTGTCTCTGTGTCTGTGAGAAGTATCGCCGTCCCTCAGCGTAATTTAGGACTTGAACTCAACTTCGCTTCACACCGCAACATAACATAACGCTACATCGCACAGACTCATTAATCATCATTCTTTTTCGGAGGCTTGGGTGGTATAGGATTTTATGCGAGACATTCAGCATACTCTCGGAAACCAAAAAGCATTTAGGAAATTCGTATTGATGAACATTTTGAGTGAACTTCTCTTTTCAATAGAAAAATGGACTACCGCGTTCATCATTTATAACTCGACAGGTTGTGTGGTTGTTTCGAACACACAGATGGTCAGGCTGCTAAATAACTGCACATCACAATCATTCTTAACAATACGAATTCCTAATAAGAGTTCGACTGACCAATAACTGAAATGACTTGCCTGATATACTCCCAAGTATTTGTGAATCGATAGGTAGTTCATTCGAACTACGTGATCACCACTACTGGCTGTATATTATTACAACTTTTAAATGTGTGTGATTTTATCCATTGAGGTTGCTGAGTGTATAACGCAGTACACCTCATCGTCATGTTTTGTGACTGTGGATGACAGATTCCACTAGCTTCAATATTTATTCACATATGAATTTAACCACTTTTAGTACAGTGTGAAAGATTTCATCGTCATTCCTGATGACGTAGACTGTGATTCTTTACTCAATGATCACTGATTTTTAAATGAACTGTATTTTCACAGTATTTTCTGAAATGCGGAGCAATACAAATCGATCAACCCGCTTTTCTTCACCTCTAGCCACAGAAAAATTATTCTGATCACTGCATTCAGTTCTGATGACTGTGAAGAATGTGTGCAGCTATTCAAGCACAGATTTATCAACATGTCACTCACAGAAACTGTCTGCCACACTTGTCAATATAAAGACAAATCCAACTGAAAATCTGATTCCTGACGACTTGTTGAAACGTACTACTAGCGGACTGCTTCGTGGCGAACCTCGAGAACGGTCCACTCAAACCAAGTATTGATAATTTCTAGTTGTATCCTAGATATATGAATGACATCTTTCTTATATGTGATGATGGTCACGATCCTAATAAGTTACTACAAATTTTCAACAACTGCCATTCAGCTTCAAAGTTCCCTCTCGAAATTGAAAACGCATCTAAAATTCCGTTTCTTGATACTGAACTTCCAAGAAGAGCTGACGGAACTCAAGGAAAGGTCCATCCATAGGAAATCCGCATGAACGGATAACTCACAAATTTATACAGCAAAGAACCATTCAGTTCTAAAAGAAACCTAATCAGATATCTTGCTACTCATGTCTGACGCATCTGCATCTCTGATGTCTTTGAAGAAGAGTTACAATCCCTGAGGGAAATGTTCATACAAAATGGATATACACCAAGATTCACAGACAAAAACATCAAACAGAAAATCCAAATGCGAGAGACGCCATTCGTGTCAAGAAAGATACTTTGTATGAAACTCGACTTTAAAGGGGACCTAATCAGTGATATTATTTATTGGAGAATTTCTACTTCCAGAAGAACAAAAACTTTCTTGGTGGCAAAATTGAGAGCAGCGCTCATTTTTTTCTCACTGATCTGCAGAAGCCCTAACGACAAGATCTTGAACTTGACTACTTCTATGTGTATATATCTGTTAACCTGTCGCTGTGGAGCCATATACATATGTCATTCGGCACGCACCATGTTGAAAAAAGAAAAAAGACGCTCACTATCCAGCGTGACCGCAGAAACGAATTAGTGGCCGTGAGAAGAGTGCAATAGTCGAACATTTTGTCACCACAGATCATTCGACCTAAACAAACGCCTCCTGCTTGAAAGTACTCTACAAATTGATGAACACCCTGCTATAGTCAATACGTTTCCGTCTTCTTGCATTGCGAAAGCCCTGGACATTCAGTTAGAAGATACAAATGATAAGAACTCTGTTGGTTTGACTTAACTTCGGCTTGTATCATTGTTTTTTATAGCTGCTTAAAACTCTCGCCTAATTCCTTATGTAATTTGGTTTCCTTGTACAACATGAGCATAAAACTTTCATCTAACTATTCATATCATTATGTAAAACTTATGTAACAATCGTTTGGTACAACTCATCACTTTCGTGACATCCCTCTTATATCAAAATCAAATTCATCAGATGTTCAAACACTGCAACTCAGTCTAAGAGAGTTGACGCTTATTCCAGATGAGGTGAACAGAGATCAAAACATTCAAGATGTTCATGATAAGCGTTTCATCCTCACTTAGATGACAGCGTCATTCTCTATTAGCTACGCATAATTCAGTTGATACCATTCTAATTCACAAAGGAAATGATTGACCAATGGAAATACATAATGGAATCTCATTGAGAATTGGTGAGAATGCAATTGATTTGACTGGTGGAATTTGAAACGTGGACAGCTGTGCTGATTGTTTTTATCAGTCTGCAAACACATGTCAGATACGTCCCTCCGTCCTATGAAATGTCAGCACGAATGCGTGGGTTGGTGCTTAGCAAAACAGTATAAATATGGTGGAGTGAAGATGATCGTGTATGACAGTGTGTGACAATCAGTATACAGAAAACTGAGAATGCAGTCAAAGATTCTGCAATCAAGATTGGCCATCAGTGTCGTCATCTTCATTATCCAGTTGATCACAGTGTTTGCTGCTGTGGTACACGACACTGTGCCAATTGACAAACGTAAGTAGTTCAAGATAATTCAAATAATTAACTAAATATTTCTGATATGAATTTATTAAGCATGAAGTGCCTTCAATGTCTTTTGTTTTGTTTTTTTTCACCAATAGGTCGCTTGAGATTGCACTGATTTGGGGCATAGTCAGCGAGGCGTACAATGGCATCACCTGTTTTCGTAGTGTTTATAGTCCAGTAGATTAACATTTTTATTGCAATAATTTTGTGCAGTGTGATGTAATAATAAATATATTCTTCTATTCCCTGTGTTTTGCATACCGATGTCTGCTGGCTGTTACTTCTTTGAAAATTGGTGGATGTGGATATTGAGCGGGCTGGTGCAATGATGGTTATTTCCTAAAATCATTATGTCGCGTCTCAGTGAGTAGAGTGATTTGACATGTTTAAGGTACGTCAGCCATTTCTACTATGTGAAACCAACAAAAGATCTTCAATACGTACCTGTTGTGTTGCATTAGTAGAGTTGTGGCATTCTGCGTGATGATTCCACTGAATCAACAGGAAATCGTTATGTAATAGTATCAATATAAACTCCATTCTTCAGTGAGATTTCCTGTTTTGCATAATCACATTCACCTCATATTGAGTTCTCCTGAATGCTTGACAGTAGCTCTCTGTGTTGTATCTCATCGACATTGCCATATTCACTTGTATTTACCTGCATGATGTTGTACAGAATGGGAGACACAGTGACGTGTATGCATGAATTTCAGTGTGTTGTTCTAAATATGACATTTCGCTAGAGGAATTGTTTCTCACTGCTGTGATATTTAAAATTAATTGCACCTCACCGTAGTCGGACCAACACTGTCATGTATGTGTATCACACTCTGTCTGAAAACATTCAGATGGCATAGCGTTATTTTCTTCAAGCTGCATTGTGCGGTGAACCTACTTCATGACCATAAGGTACAATTACTATCTGAGTCGGAATCTAACTGAAGTCTCCTAGCTATCTCAGGAGATTAGAACGATGAATCACTGAGATGATATCCAGGACGCCAATGTATTCACTGTCTCACAAATATGTTCAGTGATCATGTTTGAAGTGACGAGAATTTGTCAAGATTTAGAATGAGTGAAAAATAAAGACGTTATATTTACATGCTTGAGCGTGCTTAATAAAAACTGCAGAGCCTTATATGAGGAAACTGTGAATCCAGGAATATTCAGGATCATAATAATCATCACACTGGCGTTAAGTACTGTGGTATAATTCTGTGTGAAAAGTCTTCACGGTGGATGCAGTAAGTGACTGATACTGTCTGCGAGTGTGAAAATTGTACATTGATGTGGAATTGCATGAGTATTTCACACTTCTCTGACTATTCAATCATCGGAATATTCAACTACGAATATGCAAGAAGAGCTGCACACTCCCTACAGCCCATCAGGATTGAATGAATTGAACAGATCAACTCGATTCGTGTCGACCCTTATGAATGATCCTCAGTATGAAGAGAAATCATCTGTTGGCATGTGTGTGAAATGTTGGAAATGCTATCCGTGTCGCACACACAATCTCTGAATCATACGGAAGTACTGATTTCAGATTGCTGTTGAATGTCGCATTCTCGTTTCTCTTACCAACTGCACTATATTCCCACATTGATTGCACACAAGTGAAGGTCTGTCTCACATTCCTTTAGCTGATGTACAATGACCATGTAAGCTTTCTTATTTTTGACTCAATAACAAGGAACAGGTATTGCATGCGTATAAGTCAAGCGAAGCAAACAGTTTGACATCCCCATCCGTTCAACCTGCAGTTGAATCGATACTATCTAAATAAGTGAGAGAAGTGAGTTACTTCACATTACTTGCAAAGAAGATGTTTTCTACTGGTTACTGTTGATAGTGGTTTGCTATTTTCATCAACTCTGTCTTCTGTGCATACATGTGAGTAGCAGATATCTTCACTACCAGCTTCTTACTCCAACGCGCTGGTTCCCACCAGTAGCCATACGATTTTGTGTGACACTACATTGTATCGACAGAAGTCAAGGGCCAGGCAAGAGAACATTTATTGAGGAAATCAAGAATTATTTATACATTTTTATGTACATTATTATTAGCATTATAGCTAGTGTAGATGCAACCTCTTCTGATTAGTTCTCCTCTTGCTATAGATGATTATGTTATATCTTTGTGGCCGTTTCTCACAAAATCAAATCGCACATCTATGGATGCTATTTCCACACTTTAAATCCGTTACGACTGGCTGAAGATTTTCTCGTTTTGCTGTTTTTCTCATTATCCTGATTCAGGACGTGAACATCGGCGTAAATTTTTATCTACAATTTTTGACTTGCAGACTGCTCTCTCCACAAAATTTCACATAAGTCAACCGCGATGTCCACATCAACCAAGGTAATTTTGTGTGTAGTATGTACGCCTTCTCTACCCATTCCTGCGGTCCACCGTATTTCGCGTTGAGGCAGTACCCAAATTACCTCATAATTACCTCTATGGACGGCTTCTTCGTAGTTCATGAATTCAAAGTAGAGTGATGTCTACCGTTTTGTTCTGTTTCCTATGGAGTTGTGTAGCATCTCACGTTGCATCTTACATGATTCAAATTTCCTAAATCAGGCTTGATTCCGAAGGACTTCTCAGGCAGACAATCCTTGAGTCTTGTAGAAACAACTGAGGATATCACTTGACGTGGACAGAACGAAAATTCCACACCACTACTTCAGTGATTTCCATCATCAGGTTGACGAAGTTGTTGTCCTTCCAAAAGACGAGATCTCGCACCTGACCATTTCTTTGCGTATATATCAGTTCACCAGTTGCTGTGGAGCCAGGTAGATCGGTCGTTCAACTCATATCCTGTCAAAAAGGGTCAAAGAACACCATCCAGCGTGGCTGCAGAAAGGAAGCAATGGCTGCATAAGGAGGGCAATAATAGAACATCTCGTCAACACTGGTCGTTCCATCTCAACAAACGCCTCTTTCAAACTAATCCACAAAGTTAAGAATATCCTTCCAAAGACAGTACAATTCCGTCTTCTTTCCATCGCAGAAGCCCTAGTCATTAAGCTAGAGGAACCAGAACTGTGCGTACAAAAAAAATTATTCAATAACTTCTACTCCTATGGTAAAAACTGTGTAGATTTGAGTTAACATTTCTTTGGTTGTTTGTTTGATTCGAATTAACTTTTGTTTGTATGCTTATTTTCTACTTAAAAGCCCTTGTGTAATTCCGCATATTTTGTTTCCATGTACACCCTGAGTACAACTCTTTCATCGAACTATTCATGTTATTACGTAAATCTTCTTTAACAATCTTTTGTGACACCTCATCACTTTTGTTACCACTCCCTTATGTCAACACATCAAATTCATTTCAACTTACTAATTGTATTTTCCTTTGACAAATTTAATGTACACACACATACAAAACCAATATATATTTGTGATTGTACAGCTATGAAAATGAATTTGCCGAAAAGAGACTCTTCTCTCTATTATTGTGCTAATGGAAATTTTTATTATTATTCACTCATTCGAAATCTTGACAAATTCTCGTCACTTCAAACATGATCACTGAACATATTTGTGAGACAATAAATGCATAGGCGTCACTGATGGTATCTCAGTGATTCATCGTTCTAATCTCCTGAGATGCCTAAGAGACTTCAGTTGGATTCTGACTCACATAGGTATTCTACCTAATGTTCATGAAGTAGTTTTACCGCATACTGCAGCTTGAAGAAAATAACACTATGCCATCTGAATGTTTTCAGACAGAGTGTGATACCACGTTCATGGCAGTGTCGTACAGTGGGGTGCAATTAATGTGAAATATTACAGCAGTGAGGAAAACCTTTTACATCGATAGAAAAACACTGTTATCCAATTATACACGTCACTGTGTCTCCCATTCTGTACAACATCATGCAGGTAAAGACAAGTGAATATGGCATTGTCGATAAGATACAATACAGAAAGCTACTGTCAAGCATTCAAGAGAACTCAATATAAGGTGAATGTGATTATGCGAAACAGGAAATCTCACTGAAGAATGGAGTTTATATTGATAATATTACATAACGATTTCCTGTTGATTCAGTGGAATCATCCCGCAGCGACAAGTCATATTGATTTCTGATAAATCTACCCATGCACCACAACAAGTAGGTATTGGAGATCTTATGTCGGTTCCACATAGTAGAAATGACTGACCTATATAAAACATGCCAAGTCACACTACTCACTGAGACGCGACACCAAGATTTCAGGAAATAACTATCATTGCACCAGCCTACTCAATATCCTCATTCACCAATTTTCAAAGAAGTAACAGCCAGCAGACATCGGTATGCAAAACACAGGGAATAGAAGAATGTATTTATTATTACATCACACTGCACAAAATTATTACAATGAAAACGTAATCTACTGGACTACATACACTACAAATACAGGTGATGCGATTCTCCTCCTTGCTGACTGTGCTCCCAATCAATGCAATCTCAAACGACCTATCGGTGAAATGAAAGAAAACAAAAGACATTGAAGGCACTTCATACACAACAAATTCATATCATAAATATTAAGTTAATCAATTGAATTATCTTGAATTACTCACGTTTGTCAATTGGCACAGTGTCGTGTACCACAGCAGCAAACACTCTGATCAATTGGATAATGAAGATGACGACACCGATGGCCAATCTAGATAGTAGAAACTTCGACTGCATTCTCACTTCTCTGGATACTGATTGTCACACACTGTCATACACGATCTTCTTCACTCCACCATATTTATACCGTTTCGCTGAGCACCAACCCACGCATTCATGCAGACGTTTCATAAGACGGAGAGACATATCTCACATGTGTGCGCAGACTGGTGAAACCAATCAGCTTAGCTGGCCACGTTTCAAATTCCACCAGTCAAATCGCATCCATTCTCACCAACTGTCAATGAGATTTCATTACGTATTTTCATTGGTCAAACATTTTCTTTGTGAATTAGAATGACACCATCTGAATGTTGCGGTAGCTAATAGAGAATGACGCTGTCATCTAATTCAGGATGAAACGATTACCACTAACTTCTTGAACGTTTTCAGCTCATCTGCAATAAGCGAGAACTGTCTTAGACTGATTTGCGTTGTTTTTACATCTGAAATGATTAGGAAAATGATTGATTTGGTACACCATATGAATGAAGAACAATCTTCTGCGAAATACAGACTGACGTTCGTAAAGTACTGGAGTGACGTTCGAAAAACTTTCTGTTGAATCCAAAAATGATTGTGATATCCAGTCGTATTCAGCATTATCCTCATCGTCATCATCATCGATTCAAGTACCGTGTTCTAATTTGATATGAAATGTGTTCAGGGCGGTTGTAGATAGTAACTGATAAATACTCTGAGGATTGTAGTACGTAACCGATGACTTTGACGAGTAGGAAGTGTGTACAGTGATGTAGTAATGCATGAGTATTTCACACTTCATTGATTGGTTATTCATCGCAATATTCAGTTAGAAAATATTATTAGACACAAGTTGCTGAGTTTAACAACTATCCTTTTCTCCGGAAATTCATTTGTTCATCTGTATAATTGCAAATATATATGGTTGTTTTCTATCTGTGCACAATAACTTCTTCAAACAAAAATACAATTAGTAGGCCTTTGCTGTGTTTATGTATTATAATCGGCGTTCAGATGGATGTGACGTTGATATAAGATGGAATTGACAAAAGTGATAAGTTGTCACAAACGATTGTTAAGGAATAGTTACCTAATAACATGAAAGGTTCGATTAAAGAGTTGTGCTCAGATGTGCATGGAAACAAAATAACATACGTAAGTAAGTTAGAACTTTAAGTAGGTAGAAAATAATGATACAAGTCAAAGTTAAGTCAAACCAACAGAGTTGTCACCGTGACAGCAGAAGTGTTTTGAATAATTTTCTTTTGCATGCATAGTTTTAGTTCTTACAACTGAATGCTTACGGCTTCTGCAATGCAAAGAAGACGGAAACGTGTTGTCTATAGCAGCTTGTTATTCACTTTGTGTAGTACTTTTGAGCAGGTGGAATTTGTTGAGATCGGATGACCTGCGGTGACGAGATGTTCGATAGTTGAACTCTTCTCACAGCCACTAGTTCATTTCATCAGCCACACTGGATAGCGAGCGTTCTTTCACCCTTTTTGACAGGATGCGTGTCGAACGACAGATGTCTCTGGCTCCACAGGAACTGGTGAACTGAACAAATAGGAGTAGTCTATAACGAGATCTTGTCCTTCGAGCTTCTGTAGATCAGCGAGAATCTAGTGAACACTAGACTCAATGTGGCGACGAAGGACGCTCTACTTCTTCAAGAAGTCGAAATTCTCCTCTTAAGAATATCACTGAGTAGGTCACGTTTGGAGACGAATTTCATACAAATAATCTGTTTTGACATAAACGACGTCTCTCGATTTTAGATTTTCTGTTTGATATTTTTGTCTATGAATCGTGGTGGATATCCATTTTTTATGAACATTTCTCTCAGGAATTGTAGCACTTCTTCAAGGGCATCAGAGGTGCAGATGCATCGTACATGAGTCACAAGCGATCTGATTAGATTTCATGTAGGACTGATTCGTACCCAGCTATATACGCCTGTGAGTTAGTAGTTCCATGATGGCTTCCTATTTATGGACCTTCTTAAAGTTCCGTCGGCTCTTCTTGGAAGGTCAAGATGAAAAAAGTGATTTTGGATGCGTTTTCAATTTCAAAAGTGAAATTTGTAGCAGTTGATAAAAACTTGTAGTAACTTATAAGGATCGTGGCCATCATCACAGATAATAAGGATGTCGTTCACATATCTAGCACACAACTGGAAATTATCAATACTTGGTTTGAGTAGGCCTTTCTTGGGGTCTGCCATGAAGCAGTCCACCATCAATGTGACCAGTGGAGATCGCAATGCGATCTCATCATATATCCTGTGAATAACATTGTTAAATGTGAATTGTAAATTAGGTGTACATCCCATTAACAAGGCTAAAACCAGAACTTTTCCTGGAGCAGACATAGGCAGCGATCATGACATGGTTTTAATGACTATAAAATTAAAACTAAAACAGAACCGCAGACAAATAAGCCCTCGAATCAGATATGACCTAGAGAAACTTAGGGACCAAAACATAGCAGAAATGTTCAAGGCAAATGTAGGGGGCAAGTTCGCTGCACTTACCTTGATTCACGACAATATCGATTCACTCACTGAAACCATTAAAACAGTGCTGCATGAATCAGCAACAGAAGTTCTGGGTAACAAAAGAAAGAAAATCAAACCATGGGTCACAGACGATATTTTAAACCTGTGTGATACAAGAAGAGAACTAAAAAAGAAGAAAGGACTTAATTCCCAGTACAGGGAAGAGTATAGAACAGTAGACAAAGAAATACGCTCCAAAATGAAGAGAGCAAAAGAGGGCTGGATTACTGAACAATGTAATATCATCGATAATAGCTTAAGGGGAGGCAACAATAAAAAAGCATTCGAAACACTGAGTAAGCTGACCAATACGAAACTGAATAGAGCAACCGTAATTGAGGATGGTAAAGGCACCCTCTTAACAGAAGAAGCAGATATCCTTAGAAGGTGGACAGAATACTGTAAGGGACTCTACAATCATAAAATAAGCCCTAATTATAGCCTAATAAACAATTCATGCTGGGACAATAGGGAGATCGGTGATTCACCCATACTAGAGTCAGAAGTAGAGGAAGCAATAAAATCACTTAAGGGAGATAAATCACCAGGAATTGACAACATACCGGCAGAACTAATTACACATGGTGGACCACAAACAGTTAAATGGCTGAAAGCAGCCTGTCAAAAAATCTGGCAAGAAAAAGAATGGCCTAAAGAATAGACTCAGTCACTAATCATTCCAATATTTAAGAAAGGGGACGCAAAGCAGTGCGAGAACTACAGAACAATAAGTTTAATCAGCCACCCAAGTAAAGTCATGCTGAAAGTAATATTGAACAGACTCAAAAAGAAAGTAGAGGAAATACTCTCAGAAGAACAGGCCGGATTCAGGCCCGGCAGAAGCACTGCTGAACAAATTTTTAACATAAGGGTACTAAACGAAAAATGTCTACAACACCAAAAAATGCTAGTACACAACTTTATCGATTTTAAGAAGGCCTTTGACCGTGTGTGGCACGAAGGCTTATGGCAAGTCATGAATAACTACAATATAGATAAAAACATAATTGAGGTTATTAAGTCTTTATATAACAAATCTAGTAGTGCAGTATCTCTAAATAATCAAACTGGCGAGTTCTTCAGAACAACTATAGGAGTACGCCAAGGGTGCATTCTCTCACCAGTCCTCTTTAATTTATTCCTCGAACATATTATGACACAAACCCTACATGACTTTACACCGACACTTAGCATAAACGGAAGACCAATTTCCAACCTCAGATTTGCTGATGATATAGCCCTCATTGGGGAAAACATTGATCAAGTTCAGGACCTCACCTCAAGACTTGATGTTGCAACCAAATCTGTGGGCATGGAAATCAGCACAGAAAAAAGCAAAATACTCATTAACGGAGGAAACAACTCAGATAGATGTATCAGACTTGATGGACATGTATTAGAAGAGGTTGAAACTTTCAAATACCTTGGGTCTACCCTAACAAAAGATGGAAGGTCCACTAAGGAAATAAAAATTCGACTAAACCTATCCTCTGCCACCATGTCCAAGTTAGGGAAAATATGGAAGAGCAACATCAGCGTCTCAGCAAAAATGAAACTCTACTCGTCACTGGTCCTCTCTGTATTCCTATATGGATGTGAGAGCTGGACCCTGAATGCAGAGACAGAAAGAAGAATACAAGCCTTCGAAAACAAAAGCTATAGAAGGATCCTAGGAATAAGTTACCTTGAAAGGAAAACTAATGAATATGTCTTACACCAGGTCCATAGGACTGGCAGGAAAACAGGAACCACTCCTTTCAATCGTGAAGAAACGGAAACTACAATGGTTCGGCCACACGGTAAGACATGACACATTGTCAAAAACGATTCTACAAGGCACAGTAGGAGGAGCATGAAAGAGAGGTCGACCGATAAGAGCTGGCTTGACAACATAAAAGAGTGGACTGAAATGCCCTTGGATACGCTACAGAAAATAGCATTAAACCGAGAAGAATGGCGAAGACTGATAGCGCGAACTGTCATAGCACCCCCACGACGAAAGTCAAGGGACTGATGATGATGATGATGTACATCCCAGCAGTAGTACGTTTCAACAAAACGTCAGAAATCAAATGATCATTTGGTTTTATCTTTTTATTGACAGATGTGACAGACAGTTTCTGTGAGTGAGATATTGGTAATTATGTGCTTGAATAGCTGTACATTCTCTAAAGTAATCAGGTCTCAATAAAGTGATCAGAATAGATTCTCTACGACTAGAGACGGATGAATGCAGTTTGATTGATTTGTGTTCCTCCACATGGCGGAAGATTATGTGAGAATACAGTTCATTTACAAATCACTGGTCACTGAGGAAATAATCACAGTCCACGTCATCCGGAATGACGATGAACTATTTCACACAGTACTTTGAGTGTTTGGATTCATATGTGTGGAGATATTGAAGCTAGTGAAATCTGTCACCTACAATCAAAAAACACGACGACGGAATGTACTGCATTATCTACTCAGCAACCTCAGTGAATAAAATCACACGTCACAAAGGCGGAATAACTTACGGCTAGTTGTGGCCAAATGAACTACCCATCCATTCACAAAAACGTGAGATTATATCAGGCAAGTCATTTCAATTATTGGTCAATTGAACTATTATTAAGAATTCGTATTGATAAGAATTATTGTCGTGTGCAGGTATTTGGCAGTCTGACCGGCTGTGAGTGTGAAACATCCACACTCACAGGGGTTTTATAGATCATGAACACGGTAGTCCATTTTATCAGTGAAGAATGAACACCAACCGTCAGTGAAGCGCATTCTGTGACACTCTCTGCCTCTGACCAACGCTGTATGCATCCTAGTGAATTCTATTACAGTGAAATTCCTTACGTTTGCATTGTGTGTGTCGACATGGGAACAGATGTCGATATTCATCACCGTCGACGCAGCAATGATGGGGTAATTTAAGACAATTCGCACATTAGTGCATTGAATTCCCACAGTGATGTTCGAGGTTTGAACCCAGAGGATTTTTCTCAGGATATTCATCAATACAGACTAATTTTATTTGTGCCGATAAGCATGGCGGAAAATACTGCGGAAAAACAGTTCATAAAAAATTAGTGGTCAGTGAGGAAAGAATCACATTTCAGTTGATCAGAAATGACGATGAACTATTTCACACAGAACTCTGAATGATTCACGGTAAATTTGGTGCGATATATTAAATCATAGAAGTTCTGACAGTCTGTGTGTCTCCGATCAATCCAAATTTCCTCCCGCATATGTGTTCGGTTGAATTCAATCTGATAACTCCTTTCAGTTTTGCCTGAATAACCAAATATTCGAAAGCTGATTAGTTGAAGCATACCATTGAAATAGTGTTGCCTGGAGTTTCTGCAAAACTGAATAATATCCAAAATATTTACAAGTCAGATATAGAAAAGCAACTCCACTTGGTAGCGTATGAAGTGAATTAATATAAGTCTAAAACTTGGGCATTCTGGTTGTGTATATCTCCATTATGAATATGCTATTATTCTGATAAATCGCACACTGTTGTACAGTTGTATCTGTTATCCGTACATACACTCAAAAAACGATTCCTTCAATAAATCATGTCTCGATTACACTCAAATCATGTTCTCACCACTACCAGGCATATGCTAGGAAGTGACTGAGAGAGAGAGCACGTTTCATGATATAAAGACGTTTTAGTTATTTGGACTATTTCCATTGAGCCGCACAGAGAAACTCCTTTTCACTAATTTCAATTTATCCTGATTGACATCTTTGCATTTATTCTTGATATGTGCAAATATAGGCGTGTCTCATTGATGCAGTAGAAATAGAGGGGAAGTTGTGTAAATATCATCCTCAGATATATTCGGATTACTACTGCATTGTGTACTCGAAATGTTCTTGAATATTCGACAAGACAAACGGTAATAGTCATCAACACATTTAGAGTGAAAAGGAATTGGGCGTTCCTGATGCTATACACCGAATAAGTGTGATGACTGAGAGATGTATGCAAGATGACTGTTGTCCACAATCACTTTCACAATCTTATCGGTAATTCATGCGCTGCTAATGTTAGAAATGGGTTTGTAGCATTGTGTTACATCAGACATTTCAGCTCCTTAGAAATCACACAGTCATTCTATTAGTGATATAGCCACATTTTCGATACACGATACAAATTTTGAACATGTGGTGCACTCTCCTCAAATTTTAAAAATACTAGAAGCGTAACACGTAGCAACAGGCCGATCTGCCTCTCTCTATATTGAGGAAATACCGCGAAAATATCTACTGTATCACTCGATCGGCCTTGAATATCCTGTTCCTGAATAAGCGGAAACCTGACTATCACGCCAATATGTTTGATTCGTATGACAGTGTTTGACATTATACTTGAGGATGATAGTTCACTGTACGACTTTTCAGGGGGAAAACCTCGCGGGAATTGCAAGTGTATCTCTCCATTAGCTTGAATATCCACTTCCTCAATAAGGCGACAGCCAATCATTGCCTGAATATGCCTCATTCGTCAGACTGTATTTGAGACCCTATTTGAGGATGACAGTTCGATGTGGGACTGTTCAGAGTGCAACTCTATTGATGTGCTCCACTGCAAACTCATCTTGCAAACTGTTCCACTCTGAGTGACTGACTTCCTCTTCTTATCAAGTAGTTGACTATCTGAATTCCCTGTCGCAGTTGAGACAATAGTTATCGGGTTCCGGGATTTCGATCGTCAGTTTATTTGTCCGTACAGAAATTATCCATACTTCATTTTAATCACCACATAATTATTTTCCCAATCTCTTCTGTACGAGGAAATCTCAGAAGGAGGTTTCACTCATTTGCTACCACTGTTGGAGTCAAATCAACAGGTGAGTTCCTGTCGACCTCCTGTTAGTGATTCACTTCGAAATGCGTGTTTGTATATTGCCCAATATTTCGTAGTGAGGTGAATCTCATAATCTGATGAAATCCGTCTGTGTAAAAATTCATTTTATTCGCAGCGACCAACTGAGTACTACTGAAATACCCACTGTAAAAGGAATGGAGAAAATCTCAATGAAACAATCTGGATTCTTCAATGAACACATTTCATTCACTCCCTCTTGGATGAAAGGCAGCTTTAAGAGGTTCCCTCGAAAAATACATCAATCCAGCATAACTTGAAACACATTCGAATCGCAGACATTGATATACCTGAGATTATAGGAACTTGGAACAACTCGCACTGAGTTGAGGTAATAGACACTAAATTCAGCATAATGGACACAGTAATACATGAAATTGTCAATAGTTACCGGATGAAGAAAACATCCTCTGAAGGCAGATATGAAGTATGAGGAGGAGAGAATACGTCAGACCGAAATGTATGTGAATCACACTGTCATCTCAATGTGTAAGCAATCAGGTATGCACTTGAATATGTGAGATGAGCTGTTTGTTCACAGGAAGAAATATGTCAGGTGGTCAAATTGTAAAGCGAAATTTGTGAACACACTATCATCCTGAGAATATTGTGTGAGATGCTTGGAAATGTATCACTGTAAATCACGCGTCTCAGGAATGTGTGTTGTATATTATCAACACTGAGAAATATCTGTTTATGAATGCGTGTGGTGTGCCTTTTTAAATTAGAGTTTGCGTGTGAAGCTGAGATTGTTGCTAATTGGCGGAGAAGATGGATATTCCCATCATATTTTACTCAGTGTTGTGAATAGATGGTTTCAATTTTGATTTGAGAGAAACTAATAGTTTTGCTAAATACAGTGTAGACAGTCATCGTCTCAACTGGTGATATGTCTTATAGATGAGAAATAATCCGCTTAATCTACTGCAAATCATCGTGTTTTAGCAGCAATCTCTTCCCGATTCCTATATGATATCTCATATCTTGCATTATGGCAGTCCCCGTTTACTGACTTCTCTTGACTGCTTGACGTTAGCATTTTGTCTAAAGTCGTATCAAAACAAATGATTCAGCGAAGAGACTCTTTACAACAACGAATTTATCATCAAGCTGTACAATCGTATATATATATATGGTTTTCAAGAAGTTATATCCGGTGAGGGAATTGAAACATAAGTGTGAATGCATAAAATAATAATAATATGAAATGCAATTAGAACTAAAATGTTTGTGATTATAATCGTAGTTGAATGTCAAGTGGCAAAGCAAATTAATGTCAGCTATAGAATAATTCATAGGATGAATAGAACTTGAAAAAATGTGTGCAATTATAAGATTAGTAGACAAATCGAAAAAATTTGTAATAGTGATTGCAACTTGAATAATATATTAGATGTATTTAATGGTTACCATCCGGCGATAAAATTCACATTCGAAATGGAGAACGAGTCTAGCATTCTTTTCCTCGATGGGAACTTATCAAGAAGGACCAATGGAACCCTGAAAAGATCGATTTACCGTAAGCTGTCATGGAATGGTCAACTGACAAATTTCTACAGCTGGGTACCCATTGGTCGAAAACGAAACCTGATTCGGTCGCTTGCCACTCGTATTCGGCGTATATGCAGCCCTGATACTGTGGAAGATGAGTTATACATCTTGAGGAAAATCCTAACAGAAAATGGATTCACACCACGTTTTATAGATAAGAATATACATTCAAATCCTAAAAAACGTGACTTATCAACCGTACCCAAGAGAATAGCCTTTACTAATCTACCATTATTGTTCAATAACCTGAAGGACAAGATCCCGCTGTTGACCAACTCTATGCGTGTTTATCAGTTCACCTGCCCATGTGGAGCTAGGTATATCGGTCGTTCGACACGGGTTTTGTCCAACAGGGTGCAAGAACACTATCCTGCATGGTTGCGAAAAGGTGGAAGTGAAGCAATAAGAAGCGCGATCATTGAACATCTGGTCGATAATGATCACCCTATGAGCCCGAATAGCTCAGTGGTAACGTCTCTGACTGCAGCACTGGGTGACGCGGGTTCGAATCTCAGAAGGGACATGAGTTCCTTCAAGGTTGCAGATACGCCTTGCTGACGAGTGCCAACTAGCACGAAACCTAGGTCCAAGGCTTCCTGCCGATTGCCTCCAACCACCTAATATCATCACAAACTATGTACACCGTGATGGCGAGCTACCTAGAATGGTGGCCACATTACAACCTGACTGATAGAATTCAGTCTGCACCAAAGAGAGGACTAGACGCATCACACTAGTTACTAGTGTCAAATCAAAAAGATCACCCTATCTCTATAGCCTCCGCCTTCAAAGTCATCTACAAGGCAAAGAGTAATCTACCCAAATCCCTACGTACCCAACTCATCTGTATTGCTGAAGCTTAGGCTATCGAAACAGAAAAGCCAGATCTCTGTGTACAGAAAAAGTTCGTTCAACCCCTCCAACTTTCATGGTCTTAATCCCTCTATGCTAAAGTATGTGAATCCCCAATCGTATTTTAGTTCTACCAATTTTTCATTTTTTCATTTTTGTCTATTCAATTTGTAAACTCTTCCTTAGTAAGTCATTTGTTACAATAACTACTCTCACTTTTAATTGCCCCCGGTATTATTTCACTTGTTCCACTTGTCATTCTAAATCAATTCCTTTTTACAACATTACATTCTATGCTATTAAATTTCACACAATATTACGTACCGTTTCTATTTTATTCGATATGTCTACTAATCATATAATTGCACACATTTTTTTCAAGTTCTATTCATCCTATGAATTATTCTATAGCTGACATTAATTTGCTTTGCCACTTGACATTCAACTACGATTATAATCACAAACATTTTAGTTCTAATTGCATTTCATATTATTATTATTTTATGCATTCACACTTATGTTTCAATTCCCTCACCGGATATAACTTCTTGAAAACCATATATATATACGATTGTACAGCTTGATGATAAATTCGTTGTTGTAAAGAGTCTCTTCGCTGAATCATTTGTTTTGATTTTCTATATGTTACAATGGGAATTTTCCATGATTTAAATTCGACCACCTGTCCTAGGTTCAATTCTTGTTGTCGGCCTCATACTAGTGTACACTTCACGATACACAGTGATGCGTATGAATGAATTTCAATGCATCATTCTCTAGATGATATTTTGCTAGAGCGTGTGTTTTCCAAATTAAATGTATCTCATTGCAATCGGAATAACAGTACAATGAATGTGGCATCCATCTTTTTTCCGAAACGATGAAGTGTCATAGCCTCACTATAGGCAAGGTGAAAGAGGCGATGGAACTTCATGATAATTTGGTACAGTCAGTATGTCGTTCTGAATCTATCTGAAGTTCTTTCAGCATCGGTTCAGCTTAGAAAATCGACTAAATCTGAAGCTGTCAACGACACGACATTATTTCGCAATCAGGCTATATAAGCACGTTTGCAGTGAGATGAATCTGAGAGGCTTTCATATGAATGAGAAACAATGAAACAGTGTTTACATGCGTTTGCATTGAACATTTAGACTGACGTATGCAGACTATATGACCGCAGTTCAGGATTATTTCTAATACAACTCATGTCCATGATGATAATCAATCGCATACATCAACTTCATTGTGTTCAACCTAGGGGCTGTGTTCTCATTCAATGTGACATGTGTTCACTGTCGACTGGAGTACATGACTGATGCATTCGACTTGTACAGAAGGCGTGCAATGATGTTGTAATGCATGGAAATTTCACACTTCATTGACTAGTTATTTGTTCGTTGAGATGTTGGAATACGCATATTCCTGAATAGCTGTGCACTCTCCACCGTCGTTCGGACAGAAGAAACTGATCAGAATACGTTATTTGCAACCAGAGGCCAGCAAAATAGCCGCTGATGATTTGTGTTGCCCCACAGAATGAAGCATAATTTATCGATGACTATGCTCTCCATATGGACGTGAATATTATACCACGATTTATTCACAGTTAACTTTCACAAGAAGGATAATGGAATCTTTCTCAATGTACTCTGATTGATCGGAGTCATCTGTGCGTGTGGATATTAGAGGCACTGGTATCCACTATTTGCTGTCACATAACACGACGAGGTTGTTGCGCTTTTCACTCTCATTCATTCCTTATTTGTTGTGGATGAACAGGCAGGAAACCTTCTCAGAGGACTTTATATTGCTACTTCTTCAACCTCTCAGTAAAGAACAATAATGAAATGAAATTGTTTGTCTTTGAAACAGACGACTAGCAGTTCGCATATTTCGCTACTTGTTGCCGCTTGCTATTCGGATCATTACAGTGAAATCACAATAGCTCTTAGATGCCACTGCACGGGGAAAGACGCCAAGAATTTGTCAGAAGTGTTCACATCTTACTTCATATCAGCGAGATGAAAAGTCTCCATATGTTCGCGCACAGTCAGTAAATCATGAATGGCTTCAAGCTTGTCTCTAGTTGAGCATTCATGGAAATAACCTTGTTCGCATTATGAAATTTTCCGCATCGGCCTCTACTCGCCATATGCTCTCAACTTCCTTCAGATTGACAGTAAGTCCGTCTGAGTCTCTATGTGTCGATCTGGTAGGACCCATGTCACTGTGTGCATATACTTGTGCTTGTACACTCTGCCTTCAATAGCCAAATCACTGATAGTGTAGAAAAACGCCAAACAATCTCTGTTCTTGCTCATCGTGAGTAGTGTTCAACACATAACTGGTTCTCTTCCCGTGTTTTCTCTTCCCACTCCCCATTTACATCACAAAATTAAGAGAAAACTAACAGCTGGCGGAAGAAGCAGGGAATACAGGAGTTCAAGTGAACATTGAGGAGACAGAGGTGATGGAAATAACCAACCATATACAACAACAACAAGAACAACCACTACAACAGCAACAGTCACTCATCTCGGTTACCAGTACAACTGTGAAGGAGGTGATCTCTTGCACTCACCTAGCCAACACCGGCTAGAGTAAACGTGGCACGCATGAAGATGCAATAGCCAGCCAGAATCAGGAAAGCTTTGAAGACCTACATTGTTCAATAATCACGTTGGAGATAAAAATTAAGGTGTCAATACCTTATATGCAGAGAAATGAATTGACGACTGACATTTCTGAAGCCATTCACCAATCTCTTGACCATGACAGCGAATTCAGAATAGTGTCAACACGCTGATACACGGAGCATACATTACCACGAGCATTTCATATTGGTTGCAGGTTTAGAAAGTGCATGCCCTCGCCTGCTGGTGGAGGACAAATAGCCAGAAAATGGAGTCAAGCACAAAAAATTGCAAGCAACCACTCATCTGCCTAGAATTTGTGTCCAGCCACTATGCAGAAGAAAGTGAGTATAGGCTGGACATACTTTGCGAGGACTTCCACACGGAGTAGAATCCGAATGTGAAGCGACAGGTTAGATAAGCTGGGACGCATGGACACGTAGAATTTATATCTTTGCGAATATTTATGATCTGATGTGTGACCAGCTGAAGATCAGTGACACACAACTCGATGGAGATGTGGCGATGTGACATCATTGAAGAATGAATAAAATGATGGCAAATGTGAAAATTTCGTGGATTGAGTAATTTTCATCACGCAGGAAAAAAAATTTGTATATCTTTCTCGATCACGTGTCACCAACATATATTGATGACATCGTGCAAATCAACATGTGGAATTAATGAGTAAGTGTATCATACATGTGTTTGTACGCATAATGTTGCAGGTCAGTGAAATATATAATCTAAAGTCTTTCTTCATACCAGTTGTTTGGAGGCAATCAGCTGGAAGCATTTCCTGACCCCGGTTTCGTGATAGTTAACACTCGTCAGCGCGGCATAGCTGCAACACTCCAGGAATTCATGTCCACTCTCAGATTGAAAACCGCATCTATCACTGATGCAGTCAGAGTCGTAAATGCTGAACCGCCTATTTCAGCTCGCAATTGATCACCAGTAGGACAGTATTGGATAATTTGATTGAACACACTGAATTCTGTCAGTCAAGTTTGCAATGTGGCGACCAGTGCTGATGTAACAACAGAAGACAAGGGCCAGGCAACAGATCAGTTTTATTACGAAAACCAACAGGTATTTATATGTATTTTACGTACATTAATAAGGCTCTGCCCGCAGAAAGAGGGCGGTCTTCTGATTGGTTGTTTGCAAACAAACGCAGTCTTCTGCTTTCTCGTTTTCGATATTTCTCGGAAATGCGAGCCACTTGTCTGCGAATCATATTTGTCCATGTCTAGGTCAGCTGTGATCGGTTGTTGAATCAGCCTAGATTAATTTCCACCAATCAGCGTAGATCAATGTCTACCAATTGGCTAGCAGCTTGCTCTCACCACACTCGTCCCCCCGTCAAATAGCTTGGACTGAATTCGGCTCGGTCTTGTCGGTTCTTGGGGCTTTGCTCTGTTGTCTTGCTGTCTGGAATCTCGGCGCTTGCGGATGTCCACTTGTTTAACGGTGTTTACCATTGCGATTGTGTCTGCGTAACCCCATCTCAACGTGACCAAATATGGTCCTTCCCACTGTGGAAACTGTTTGCCTGACCCTGTCGCACATTCGTAGGTATTTCGCGCCTGTGAGCTGAATCTTGTTATAAAGTGGAAGATAGGATAGATTTTCTCCCGATATTTCACACAGAGTTGTGAATAGTTGGTTTCAATTTCGATTTCGGTAAAACTCTGTGTTTTGCTAAGCACGGTGCAGACAGGCATCGTCTTGACTAATGCGAAACTTAGAGCAGGAAATTCTTCCTGCTAATTGACATCAAGCATCTGGTATGAAGAAAGACTTAAGATTATATATTTCTTTGATTTGCATCATTATACGTACAAACACATGTAAGATAGACTTACTTCTTAATTCCACATTTTGATTTGCTCGATGTCGGCAATATACGTGGGTGACACGTGATCGAGAAAGAAATACAAATTTTTTTCTCCTGCGTCATGAAAATTCCTCAGTTGACGAAATTTTCACATTTGCCATCATTTTATCCGCTTTGATATATCGGTTGGACAATGAGCTCACATCGCCACATCTCCATCGATCTGGATGTCACTGATCTTCTTCACCTGGTCACACAGCTGCTTATAAATATTCGCAAAGATATAAATTCTACGTTTCCATGCTTCCCAGCTTATCTAACTCGTCGCTTCACATTCGGATTCTACTCCATGTGGAAGTCCTCGCAAAGTATGTCCAGCCTATACTCACTTTCTTCTGCATAGTGGCTGGACACAGATTCTGGGCAGATTCGTGGTAGCTTGCATTATTTTTTGTTTGATTCCGTATTCTGACTATGTGTCCTCCGCGAGCAACCGAGGGAATGCACTGTCTAAACATGCAGCCAGTTCGAAATTCTCGTGATAATGCTAGCGACATATATGTCAAATATTTTAGAGAGCTTATTCGACATAAATTTTTGAAATCATTCGTATGCTGCTCCTTGACACACCTATTTCAGTGTAATAGCGTCAATGACCTTTATCACGTTATTATTATATTATCGTCCGTGTCGTCTTTAGTTGAAAGGGTTACACTGATATCATTATGGAGTGGATACAACGAACTCCCTATTTCTCACAGTGACGGCGACTTATGCTGTTTGTTGTTATTAGTATAACTGTAAGTTGGTTAGTGAATTTTTAAAATAATAAAGTCGACAAATATTGATCACCGTCCAAATAATAATGAAGACATGCAATCTGGGTGCTACTACGAAATGTGAAATAATCTGACCCTTGCGATATCTGATTGTGGAAACACGCATCCACTAAAAATCGAGGTGCATTGGACTACTGCGAAACATTCACACAATCGCAATGGCATAATTATATGCTGCAGTGTGAAATCCAGCGAAGAATATTCGACATCCATGAGAATTCATCAACTGTTACAGAAGATGTGAATAGATAATTGCGAAGTGAAGCACAGTAAACAAGAGGCTTCGATTAAACTAGTCGGATTCGAAAGTGATCCCGTCGAAGGAATAGTCGACAGAACATTGACTACCCTACCAGCCAGACTGATATATGTATCAGGGAAGTACGTTTCCGTGTATTGCAGCACGTGTATATCAGTGAAGTCGCATGTGACTAGTCACAGTGCTCATGATGAATACGAATGTGTATAGGAATTCACATGCGTTAGTGATGTCAGTGAGATTAAGGGAACAATTTGAGTGTTCCACTTTTCATTACCATAATATGTAATACTCTGCCGACGATATAAGGAGAGTAATTACTTCAAAACTGTTAATTCCAGGGACTTAATTGATGCTTGTGATTAAGAAGATGCCTTGATTTCCTTTGTCTCTTTGCTCCACAAATCTGTATAACACTTGCACTTCTTTGGAGCTAACAGCTAATTTCAAATTCTTCTTCGTTTGCCTGTTTATCCTCATCAAATCCCAATCAATAAAATATTTATCCCATTACGTAACTTCAATGGCCTAAATGAAATCCTCTAATACGGTGATTCATATAATCGATTATACAAGTGACGACTCTTCATTTCTGTTACAACTAATTTTCGTGTAGAAGCAACGGTTTAAGTTTGTTTGTACAGGTGCATTAAATGAATCCAATGCAAGAATTTTTCCTTATGAATTTCTAACAGGAAAAGAACAATGTGGATCTATTAAATTTCATCGTTTCTAATCATGTGCGAAAATGTTTTCAGCTATGTCTCTCTTGTGAGTTTTATCTATCTCAATCTATTGGAGGCAAACGATATGTTAACAGAAGAGGTCTCTGTCTGCGAGACTGAGAACGGAAGCTTGTTCTTATAAAATGTCACTGTTGATTTAACTATAATATAGAAAGTGTACTTACTAAGTGTAACAGATTGTACACTCCTGACGAGAACCAACTAATCAGGTTGGATTCATATTTTTCTTCACCATTGTATTTCTAACTCCCTTCGAAAACTGTATCTTCGTTGAACTACGTCTTTTTTGCTTGAATCCTTTTGTGATGTAAATAAATCGTGGCTTTATAAATGTCAATAAAAGCAGAGAAATATGATCAAGTTCGTCGCATCCTCCATGGTTCCCTTATTCATATTGCAAAAACAGAAGGCAAGAGATGGAAGCCGGAGGATAGATTTCATTGATCAAACAGCTGTTTATATGGTTACAGTTTATATTATTTAACCAATCCCTGAGCATGTGATTCCGGTTTACATCAAAGGACATGAAACAAAATATTCAAAAATGCATAGCATTCTGTTGCTAATGCATTACTGAACTGTGTGAATAGCATTCCCTTTGTACACATTATCAGTTTTGCAATTAAAAGTGTTCTCAGTATCCCACATCCACACTCGTCCCTCTGTTTATTTTGTATAAATAATCATATAAAAAGAAGCAATTTGAAACCTCAAGAATGCAAGAGAAGAAAATTTAGGACAGTGAAATGAACTTCTGTTTAGATATAATGGAGAATATTTGTAGCTCAGGTGGATGATTTTGGTGTGCTTGTGTTCCCTGAGCTGGAAAGTTAATTTGCGAAGCTTTCATCACCTTACTAGATGACTGCAGTGCGACGTCAATTCCCAGAGATTTGAAGAGTCTTGCAGTGATTTCTGTTATATTCTTTGTGCGTCGGTGGCACAGTGGTTAGGACTCTCATCAACCATGCACATGGTCCCAGGTTGAATCCCCGGCTGACGCAAATCCGATAGCTATGGTCGGCCTGCAAAATATGGGCTACCGATATCCATGCTGAAAATGCCATACTTGTACTGAAAATACGGTGTGGCATCAAGCTGTGACCAAAATAAAAAAAAATTTTAAAAAAGATATTTGGCAGGGCAATGTTCTTTGTGCTTTCTTTGGAATCTTTTGGTTTGACAACACTCAAAAATGCAATACACAAGCTGGATTGAATGGAAAAACCTATGTCTAACAACGTACATCCAAATCAACGGCCAAATATATGAACAAGTCAAAGGAACACCCATGAGATCGCCAATACCAGGTTTCATTGCAGAAGCAGTGATGCAAAGGCTGGAAAACATAATCCCAATAAAGACCAAACCCCTAATTTGGATACGTTACGTAGACGACACATTTGTAGAAATCAAATGGAACGAGTTAGATAAAGCCCACAACTTAATAAACAACGTCTTCAACGACATCGAATTCACAAGAGAAGAGGAATCCAAGAACAAAATCCCATTTTTGGAAGTCTTAGTCAAGCGAACAACTACGGGAGAATTGGAAAACTAAGTTTATAGGAAATCAACTCACACAGAACTTATACAGAATTACAACAACAACAACCCAATAACACACAGAAGGAATTCCATACAAACACTATTCAAGAGGGCCAGGACTCATTGCTGCACTCCCACCTTAAGGAACATTGAAGAAATATATCTCATGAGCGTCTTCCAAAAGAATGGATATCCAGGGAATTTCATCAAAAGACATCTACCCCAAGCCAACCTATCAAACCAAAAGCCCTCCAGCAAAGCACGGAGAACATCGCCCTGCCATATATAAAGGATATATCTGAAATCACTGCAAGACGCTTCAAACCTTTAGGAACTGAAGTTGAACACAAACTAACAAAGTCACTTCACTCAGTCAACTCTGCGTCAACCAATAGACTCAACACCGAAGGAAGATAAAACCAACATCATCTACAAAATAAATTGTAACAACTGCGAAAAACACTACACTGGCCAAAGTGGATGTCCCCTTCGTCTTCGTATCCACCAACATAAGCTAGCCGTTAAAAGACATGATACCCACTCCCTCATATCACTGCATACAGACAGCCACGGGCATCAATTCGATTGGGACAATGTTCAAATATTAGACAGAGGAAACAAAAAGTGCTAGAGAAACTTTAGAAGCCTGGTATTCCAGTGAATCATCAATCAATAGACACATTGAGATTGACAAAATTTATCAACCGATAAGAACGAAACCTCAAGCAGAAAGGGTCAAAGTTCAAGTCAAAGAGACAATCAATTCGTATACAAGTAACCTAGGTGTGAAAACACACAAAAAGAACAAATCACGCCCAAGGTCACCAGGAGAGATGATTGATAAACTCGTGGAGGAATCTAAAAGGTCACTTCAATTCAAATTGAAGTATGCGCTGAAAATGTCACCTAGTAGGATGATGAAAGCTTCGCAAGTTAATTATCCAGCTCAGAGAGCTCAACCAATCGAAGAACTTCTGATTATTATCTCATGGATTCCCTCCCACTGCTTACAATGTATAACTTCCAAAATCGTATATGGACAAACGTACTATTTAGTTTCCTTCCACATTAAAATATGAAATGACAGATTGTACAAACCTCAAATTGTCGTCCAGTGCACTGCCAGTGTACATCATTAAAGAATACTGTAAGTATCCGAAACGTGTTCCACGATCGTAGTCGAGCAATGTTCGAATGTGCAGATCTCTGAAAGAGACACATCTGAATAAACAATGTTGGACAGAGACTAGAGCACATAGAAGAAATGAAATCAGCTGGCCTGCTTAAAACAACTGCTAACAAATTCTCCCATCATTATGTCGCGTATTATTCCCCTTGTTCACTTTGTTTTAATCTGGTAATGGAATATGACCTTTAATGGCATAATTAACTCTCATGAGTATTTAAAATCTTTAAAACTTGCTGGTTCGTAAGTTTCTACTTAACTTCAAGACAAAATGCCTAAGCATTAGTAGCAACGTATCCTAATAGAAGAGGCTATTGTTCCTGGCTGCTGTTGTTCTCTTACATATTCTTCTGCTTGTGCCTTCACATTGGACTTTCAAACAAATGTCGTACATTTCTCGAAGGAGGGAAAGCCGAATAAGTAGAGTTCATTGGATTGGGTCTTAGTTTAAACTGGCGACTAATACTATATCCAAAGATCGTGAGTCTAGCGGAGATATCATTCAACTAAAATACACAGTCGAAAATGCAGCTAGTACTTTGGAAAATTATTAGTTTTATTTTTCATACACACTCATATTACTCGCAGTTGATAAGTAGTATAAAGTGGCCACGAAACACCCTTTCGACAGTCTACTGAACTCCTGAATATTTCGATAGAAAAAGAAACATCAGATTTGCAGTATAAAATGTTATCATCATTCTATTTCACAGGTTCTCATCAGCTGCAAACCACCCGTAATTAGAATAGTTATAAATAATAACATTTGTTACTTCATTATTTGAGGGAAATGTAATACTGACAATGTTTACAAAGGGAATAAGATTCTCACAGATACTCACAGTTCAATGCAGCGTTAGAAACACAATACTATGTATACTTGAACACTCTGTTTCATGTCCTTTGATGTAGACCGAAATCACATGCTCTGGGACTGGTTAGAGAATATAAACTGTACACATATAAACAGCGACGCAGAAACGGAAGCACGAAGGAAACTATTCATCTGCTTACTATGAGATGACTGCATTTGGAAAACTTGAATTCTTCATGCATTTATTCCCCTTGATGAATTTAAATAAAGCAAGAACAACAGCGGTTTGTGCAGAATAATTTGGCACCATCATTTATAGTGTGCAACAATGAAATTCATGCTTCACACTTACTCGGATTATTCAATGATGCACACAGAAATATTGAGTTTACTATGGAACATGAAAGTGACGGAAAGTTCCACTTCCTCGACATTGCCATGGAACGCCTAGAAGACGGTAGTCTTCAAAAGTCAATTTATCGAAAGCCTACATGGAAAGGACAATACTTACATTTCAATAGCTTTTGTCCAAATAGTTAAAAATGAGCACTGGTCAATACTCTGTACTATAGAGTGAGAAGAATATGCTCTACAGAGAAACTGAAGGAGGAATTTGAGTTTCTTGAAAAGACATTGAAGAACGATGGGTACCCTCAAAGGTGCATCAACAAGTATGGAAGATCTGAAGTCACAAATGAAAAACAAATCACAGTAAGAAAAAAGCCAATCTACTTTGAGCGTGGTTATAAAGGCAAAAACATTGCAGCGGTGATCAACAGAAGGCTGAGCACATCAATAGCCATAGCTTGTCCTGCAGCTAAGTTCGTTCTCGTCTTTCGAACAACTTGCTCTCTGGTGCAATCAAAAATCGATAGATATCCCTCTCATGTGAACTCCAACTGCATATACAAATTTACATGCATCTGCGGGAGCAGTTACATTGGAAGGACAGAAAGAAGGGCATATCTACGATTTTCTGAACATGTACCAAAAAGCTTACGTATAAAGGGAACAAATTCTTTAAACAGTGCCATCGCCAGGCATCTCCTCGACACGGGTCATGAGGTGGAAATCGAGAAATCTTTTTGAATTATCAATAGACAAAGGAGCTCCATTCTCCTCAAGTTTGCCGAAGCAATTTCTATCAAACGCTTCAAACCAGATTTATGTGTTTAGAAAGAAGCAGTTATTAGTCTTTCCTTGCCATGGTAACTGGATGTCTTTATTCTCTAATCTGATTACGTAATCTATGTCTTTAACCTCACCTCTCCTTTTTATTTTTAAAATCTGTAATATTGCTTGTCTCTTGTTTCTATGGCGTGATTTGAACTCAGTACATCGTTACAAAATTTATTAGTTACTCATCATCTTACTCACCTCTCGTCTTTATTACGTAACTCATTTTACCATTGTATGCATACATCTATTTTGTTTAAACTTGAACTCCCTGTGAAAAAAACTATATAAGCGCAATTTTCTGAGCACCGTTCACTTACTGTGGAACCTACTGTCAACTGACAACATGTAAAATTTGCAAGTATGTAAAAAACTTTTCTGTACGTAAACCTCACAATTTATTTAGGCTGTAAGCAGCTGATGAGAAGCCGACGAAATAAATGATGGTACCATATTATTCTGCACAAACCGCTGTTGTTCTTGCTTTACTTAAACTTGAATTCGATACCTGTTATAACTGCAAAGAAAGAAATAAACTTCGTCGCCAATTTGTAATTACTGAACTGAACTGAATTAATCTGTCGCTACTTTGTTATATCTGAGCCTGTTATTTACCATAACGCTGATGAACTCGCATTTTACGCTTATACGTCTATTTGTCCATTGTACCTACTGATTCACTGAGCCACCCAAATATCAAAAGACAGGCTGCTGGCCTGTGACTGTAAGATATTGTATTATTATACTACATGATTTTACAAACAACACATGATATTCATACATTTTCGTTCCCATAAGAAAGTCGGCTCACAACCGTGAGAACTGACTGATCTTATGGGCTGGAATTGTCTACTCTCGTAGGTTGACTATCCGACAAATACCAAGCTGAGTCAGAAGGTGATGAACTGATCTTGCACACTGAATCACAATATGCATAAGAGATGATACATTTGCACAGTAACTCCATCACAAGAATAATCACATAATTCATGAGAAATGATGATTAAACTACCTTATGCTGGAACCTATAAGTACCCTTTTGTATATTCAGACTATTTCAATGTTTGAAGACCACTCAGGCTGATTAGTGGTGACTGTATATTGTTGCTGATTGATTAAGTATGAATGAAGCCTTGATTTATTTGCATTACAAACGGATTCAAGTATAAAATAAGTATTTCAGCGAAGATGCAGCTTTCGGGGGGAGATAGAAATACAATAGTGAAGAAAAATAAGAATCCAACCTAATTCAATGGTTCTCGTCTGGCGCGTAGAATCTGTTACACTAAGTAAGTACACTTACCATAAAGCAGAATGAAGACTGTATGAATGAGAGAGGTGGCTCTGAAATGTCACCTTGAATGTCAACAATCTACTAGGGTTACTCAGAGGACTCTTATCATATTTACAACAGAATAGAGAGAGTTCATGAGGTAGAAATAATTTCGATCCTTACTGATGTCAGCGAGATTCAAGTCAGAAAAAATTGAAGAAGACGAATATGCATTTCCCGTTTCTGCAGTGAGTGGGTGAGCATTTCTGTGTCTTCTCGTGAGACTTCATGATCAACGGTGGATGCTGGTCGCTTCTGGATTCCTTTGAGCTGATCAAACCAGGATCTATTTTGTTTCACCTCACTGTCTAATGAGTTTCTTCCACAATCTCCCACATGTTTCAATTGCGTCTGTCTCAATTCAGAGACCAAACTCATTATCTGCTATGGTGCACTGTGTTCTGTCATAGGTGAGGACAGATTCGACTTTCGTAGAACAACAGTTGACAGGATCTCAAGTAGAAAATACCTAGGTCGAAGGCCTCTTGGCGTTTTTTTCAACCACCTAATAGCATTAATTCAATGTGCGCCGTGCTTTCGAGCTATCTACAATGGTCGCCACAGTGAAAACGGGACTGATAGAATTCCGTGTGCACTAAAGAAAGGACTAGATTCGTAACACTATTTACTGAGAAGTGTCTAATCAAAGTATTCAATACTGTTTTACAGGTGGACGGTCGCGAAACCTAATAAATGGCTCAGTGGTAACGTCTCTCATTGAAGCACTGGTTGACGCTGTTTCTAGTGTCAGAAGAGAAATTAGTTCCTTCAGTGTTGCAGATATACCTTGCTGGCCAGTGTTAAATAACACGAAACCCGGTTCAGTAAATGCTTCATGCTGATTGCCTTCAACCATCTGTTATCAAGAAAGAACCAAATTTATACCGTGTGAAGTTAGTTAGCTGTTTGCGAGAGATTTCTTTGACCTGCAGCTTTGTGCGTACAAACACATGCATGATAAACTTACTCATTAATTTCACATGTTGATTTGCGCAATGTCAGCAATCTACGCTGGTGGTGTGTGATTGAGAAAGATATACAAACGTATTATGCAGAGTAGTGAGAAATGTTTACATTTCCCTGTCATTTTTCACATTCGTTAGTATTATTTTCAACTAATCAGAGCTCTGTCAATTAGGATATTATTCATATACCTTAGCGACGTGTGATTGAGAAACACATATAAATTTCTCCTTGAACATGATGAGAAATGCTTATTCCTCGAAACGATTTTATTTCCCTTCATTTTGTCCATTCTTGGAATATCGGTTGGAGGATGGTGTGGTGAGTGCTACTTATAATCCGATGTAAGTAGTGTATCAGAAACGAATTCAGAAAAGTAACAATATGTTTCGCACACTGAAAAGAGCAATCAAAGAAGAGAACCATGAGAAGAATGTTTCCATATGATGCAGAATCCAAAAAGATATCGAATGTGACGATATTGGACCAATTCGTCAAGGATGTGTTAAATGATGTGCAAATGGCAGGTTGAAAATATGGTAAACCAAATTTAGCTATGTACAATACGTTTCACCAAATAAACATTCCTTTCAGCCTCCTCGGTCTTTACTTCTTTACAGTATCTCTTCACCTTCACTAAACCGGGTGCCACTCAGAATCTCCGGCTGTCACCATGACTACCCATGACTACATGTCTACTCCAGGAATCAACGTGTTCATGTTGGTCTTACACGTATAACTTGTCACTTCACATTTGGATTCGCAAAGTATGTTCAGCCTATCCCCACTTCCTCGTGCATATTGGCAAGAGAAAATCTGCGTCTGATGCGTGTCTGCTTCCATTACTTGTTGCTTGACTCCGCATTCCGACAGTTCGACCTACCCCATCAAGCGAAATCGGGCACTTTCGAAGCCTACACCCTACTCAAAATGCCAGTGGCAAAGCGTGCAACATGTATGTCAAATATATGAGATCACTGACTCAACATTAGTGTTTGAAATCATTCGAATGATGCTCCTTGACACACGCATTTGAGTGAAATAACCGTTGCTGTCCTTCACATTATCGTCCATTTCGTGCGAATTGGGAAGCACTCTACTGGTGTCTGTGAGGGACGGAAAGTACCACTTTCGCTTTCATCACACTGACTGCGACTGATGCTGTTTGCAGTTATAAGCATAAATCCTACGCACTGTTGTAGAACCTAACTCCATTGTGCACAATCATTTATTTTAATAAAACAACACACTGTTTGTCGATGTTGTTGATTCGGCATCGTCACCATCACCTCTGTCATTTGTGTGCTTATCAGAACTCCTGCTTTCGCTGAATCTCTCACTGTCCTGTCAGTTTTTGATTCCTGTAACGGCATGTAACATTAATCCCCAAAGACATGGGAATTCGCCGGCGAGATAAAACATATTGGTCATCGATGTATTGAGAGTGAAATAGAATTCTGCAATTCTGCTGCTATACCTCGAATAAATGTGAAGATTGAGAGATGTATGCTGGAGGACTGTTGTCCACAATCGCTTCCATAATCCCACTGCTTATTCATGCATTAGTAATGTGAGAAGTGAATTTCTAGCATTGTGTTCCATCAAACATTTCAGCACCTCAGAAATAATACGTTGACTCTATTCACGATATAGTCACATTTTGGACATGCGGTACACATTTTGTTAATGAGGTGCATTCTCCCGAAAGTTCACAACACCGAAAGCGTAACAAGTATCAAGAGGGCCTCTCACAGTATAGTGGAAAATATCAAGGAAATGTCCAGTGTCTCTCCGACATCTTCAGTTTCCTCTTCCAAAATAAAGGAAAGCCGATAATTACGGAAATATGCCTCATTCGTGTGATATTGTTTGAGACTGGAGTTGAAGATGACAGTTCGATGTAGGACTGTTCCCTGTGCATTTGTATCAATGTGCACCATTCCATCGTCATGTTGCAAACTATTGCACTCTGAGTGAATACATTCAACACGATCAACGTGATGATACTTATCTGAATTTGCTGTTATTATCGAGAGAATAATTAATTTGGCAGGAAATGTCAGTCGTCAGTTAATTTCTCTGCAAATAAAATATCGACACTTTAGTTTTAATCACCACATTATTGTTATGGAAATCTCCATTAAAGGATGAAACCACAGCTTTGATAGGTCCCATCAGAATGTGTTTCAATCCATCGTAACCTGAAACGCATTCGAATCTCAGACACTGAGACCATCAGGATTATACGGACTTGGAACAAACCACACTGTGAAAAGAGCATAGAGCTTATACTCAGAAAACTGACGCTGTGAAATGAATATATATATATATATATATATAGTAAACTGGAGCATTGTGATAGTTAGTAATTTCATATAAGTTTGTTTATTAGATGCATCGCACAGTGAAGCAGTATTATTTACTGGAAGACACAGTTTCGAACACAATTTTTTGTGCATAATCATTTCAGCAATAATCACGCGACTTTGAAAATTGAGTTCTGTAGATTTCTTCTTTCTCTCTTATTTGTCGTAGGAGAAGTAGAATTTTCCAGATATCTGAGAAAGGTGTTGAATCATTCCTATTACACTTTTGTGCAGTTGATTCGATGAAAAATACTTTTGTTATCAATCTCTCCCTATACCCTGTTACATTTAGATTTTATAACAGTCATTCTATCCCATCCTGTTGTATACCTGTGTAACTGCATGTAATTATATACCTGAACTATTCCCTGGATTTCGTATCTTATTCGGGTCAACTGATCTTGATTTTGCTGAATTTTCACGCTTGGCTATTGTGACTGCCCCTGGTCTACTATTCTGACGAAAGTATTTGACCTGACAATCATTGCAGCTAGAGGATTAGATAAAATAAACTGTTTTGTTTAATGGACTGGCAAATCTCCTTTCAAATTGAATTTGTGGGTTTCAATGCCAGACACTTTTATTCCTGCCAGCATTTTTCGGAATTCTGCGTAAAGTATCCGAGGTTCCTTCCTTGTATGGAATTACTACTGATGATTTAGATTTCTTATTGTTGGTTTTGTCATTATCTAGCGCATGTTTGACATGCATGTCATGAATAATGCTACTATTGTTGTTATTGCCGTTATTATTATTATTATTATTATTATTATTATTATTATTATTAGCATCAATTTAACTGCTCTCATCTCTTTTTTTACATTTCCCTACATACTTCCTGACTAATTTATCAAGGTAATTATTAAGTTTCAAACATTCTTTCATATGCCTCAATATATGTCTCAGATATACCTTGGTACTACTTAGTTTTTGTCCTTAACTGCTTAAACATTTCACCAATCCTGTTTTTACTGACATAGGATGGAATGATAGGAAATTCATAATCCCTTCGAATGTGCGAGTTTCCTGTAAACACTAGTATTCATTCCTTTTTCGCTACTGTCAAACATTGGAAGCTCCCCTTCCTGACTGTCTTTATCGAATCAACTACACAAACGTGTATTAGGAAGGATTCAATACCTGTTCCAGATGTCTGAGAAATTCTACTGGTCCAACAACGACAAATATGAGAGAACAAATAAATGAATAAACTTGGAGTTTCGAAGTCGTGTGATCAAAACTGATATGATTATGAACGAAAAATTGTGTTTGATACAAACATCATTGTTTCATTGTGCGGTATATCTAATAAACAAACAAATATAGAACGCCGTAAAATGACAATGTCAGCGATTACAAGATGAAGAAAGCATTCTCTGAAGACAAAAATGAGGAATGAGGAAATTACCGAATTGAATGTGAATCGTCAGCAAACAGACGGAAACATGGAAATATGAGACGTGTTGTTCGCTCACAGAAAGAAACTAACAAGTGGTCAGTTTTTCAAGCAGAAGATGTGAAAACATTCTCTCTCACGTGAATTGAAGAAGAATAACGTGAGAATATTGCGTGAGGTTGCTAGAGATGTTTCACTGTAAGTCACACGTTTCAGGAATGTGTGCTGCCTTCTATCATCTCTGAGAGAAATCTGCTTACAAATGCTTGTGGTGTTTCTATTCTAATTAGATGGGGCGTACGAGGGCAAGCTTGTTATTATGAGGCCGATAGGATAGATATTCTCAAGATATTTTAATCAGAGTTGTGAATAGTTTGTTTCAATTTTGATTTCAGAAATACCGGTCGATTTGCCAAGCACAATACCGACAGTCATCATCTTTACTGGTGAAATGTCTCCAAGATGAGAATCAATCCAGAATGTGAAATAGAAAATGCCTAGGCAGGAGGCTTCCTGACGATTGCCTTCAACCATATAATATGAATTATTCATAGTGCACCATGATGGCGAGTTACCAGCACTGGTTGCTACAATTCAAACTTGACTGATTGAATTCAGTTTGTCCAATCAGATTGTCCAGTACTGTCCTACTGGAGCTCCAATAAAAGGGTCAGTATTGACGACTCTGACTGCAGCACTGGTCGATACGGTTTCGAATCTCAGAATGGACATGAATTCCTGGAGTGTTACAGCTATAACTTGTTTAGAAGTGTTAACTATCACGAGACCTAGGTCAGGAAATGCTTCCTGGTGATTTCCTCCAAGCATCTGGTTTGAAGACAGACTTCAAATTATATATTTCTCTGACCTGCACCATTATACGTACAAACGCATGTATGATACATTTACTCATTAATTCCACATGTTGATTTGCGCGAGGTCGGCAATATACGTTGTGACACGTGATCGAGAAACGAATACAAATTTTTTTCCTCCGTGATGAAAATTGCTCAATCCACGAAATGTTCACACTTGCCATCACTTCTATTTTGATATATCCGTTGGACAATGCTGTCGCATTTCCACAGCTTCGCTGAGCTGGGTGTCTCTGATCTTCTTCAGCTGGTCACACAGCTGCTCATAATTATTTGCAAACACATAAATTCATCGTGTTTATGTCTCCCTAACACATCTAACACATCACTTAGCATTCGGATTCTATTCCGTGTGGATGTCTGCACAAAGTATGTTCTATCAATTCTCACTTCCTTCTGCATAGTGGCTGGACCCCGATTCGAAGCAGATTCGTGGTATCTTTCAATATTTTTTGCTTGACCCCATATTTTAACTATTTGTCCTCCACCAGCAAGCGAGGGCATGCGTTGTCTAAAACCTGCAGCCGATTTGAAATGCTCGTGGTAATCCAAGCGCCATGTATCACCGTGTTGACACTTATCTGATTATTGAATAATGCAAGTCTCCAAAGCTTTCCTGATTCTCTCTGGCTATTGCATCTTCGTTCGTTGGTGGCACAGTGGTAGAATGCTTCCTCACCATGCCTCTGACCTGAGGTTCGATCTCCAGCCCACACACTACTTTACCTCGCTAAGACAGTAAAGAGACTGTTAAATAGGAAAGTTCAGGCATGAGGAATTAGATCACAGTTCACTAATGGTTATGGTTCATTCTGCATTATTCAGAAGGGACTGCGAGTTTGAGATTCGCGCCTCGGTGAAAATATGGTTCTTCCAAACACACATGTGGTCAGAATCCGAATGCGGGTAAATGACCATCATTTCTACCAGTACTATTTCTTAATAACCAATTCCGTTCACTAATACTTGGAACATACTAGGTGATGGAAAAATATCAGTAGACACACTCCAGATGATGTAATCCCAAGCACTTTCATTGTTTGTATTCGTCGAAAACGTGCATAATCACTGAAGGCTGCGTCACACGTGGTCGACATGGTGAGCTATTCACAAAAGTATCGACACACGGTCTGAACCACAAATGCACTCAACTAAGGTGCAAATAATCCGAGAGAGTGTAATGCTCATAACATCCTCACTTCGATGTTATATTTTCGATAGCGTCGTTGTGAATCGCGATGAAAATTGCTGACCAATTGTATTAATCTACTATTCTCACTTACAATTGGTGGGAAGTGCAGTGACTTGATTGTTGTGATTGAAACTGCACAGATGTTCTGATCGGATTCACCAGTCTATACTCCTCTAAATACACACGTGCATATCAGATGTGTCTCTCTGTCTCACATGACATGTCAGCACGAGTGCGTGGGTGAGGGCTTAGGAAAACAGTATAACTACGGTGGAGTGAAAATGATCGTGTATGACAGTGTGTGTCAACAAGTATACAGAGAACTGAGAATGCAGTCAAAATTTCCACGATCTAGATTGGCCATCGGTGTCATCATCTTCCTCATCCAGTCGATCACAGTGTTTGCTGCTGTTGAATACGACACTGCGCCAGTTAACAAACGTGACAGTAGTACTTTGTCTTTACCCGTATCGCCTATGTCAGGTTCACTTGTTGTTGTTGGCCTCATAATATTGTGCACTTTACGAGACACAGTGATGTGTATGAATGAATTTCAGTGCATCATTCTCTAGATGATATTTCGCTAAAGCGTGTGTTTCTCACTGATGTGATATTTCACATTAAGTTTATCTCACTTGGTGCAGTCGAAATAACATTACAATGAATGTGGCATCCAGCTATGTCCCGAAACGATGAAGTGGCATAACCTCACTATAGGCAAGCTGAAAGAGGCGGTTGAATTTCATGATAATACCGTACAGTCAGTGTGTTGTTCGGAATGTATCTGAAGTTGTTTGAGCATCGGACCTGATTAAGAAAATCGACTAACTCTGAAGCTGTCAACGACGCGACATTATTCACTCGCTCGCAATTAAACTATGTAATCACATTTGCAGTGAGATGAATCTGAGAGACTTTCATATGAATGAGAAACAACCAAACTGTGTTTACATTCGTAGGAATTCAAAATTTAGACTGACTTGAGGAGACTATATATGGGCAGTTCAGGATTATACCTAATACAACTCATATCCATCATGATAATCAATCGCATACGTCAACTTCATTGTTTTCAACCTAGGTGATGTGATCTCATTCAATGTGACATGTGTTCACTGACGACTGGAGTGCATGACTGATGAATTGGACCCGTACAGAAGGCGTGCAGTGATGTTGTAATGCATGGAAATTTCACACTTCATTGACTGGTTATTTGTTCGTTGCGATGTTGGAATACACATATGTCTGAATAGCTGTGCACTCTACACCGTCGTTGGGACAGAAGAAACTGATCAGAATACGTTATTTGCAACCAGAGGCCAGCAAAATAGCCGCTGATGATTTGTGTTGCTCCACAGAATGAAGCATAATTTATCGATGACTATGCTCTCCATATGAAAGTGAATATTCTGCCAGGATTCATTCGCAGATAACCTTCACAGGAAGGATAATGGAATCTTCCTCGATGTACTCTGTGTTTGGAAATTAGAGACACTGGTATCCACTCTCTGCGGTCACATAACATGACAGGGTTGTTGCGCTTTTCACTTTCATTCATTCCTTATTTCTTGTGGATGAACAAGCAGGAAAAGTTCTAAGAGGACTTTATATTGCTACTTCATCCATCTCTCAGTAAAGATTAATGATGAAACGAAATTGTTTGTCTTTGAAACATGCTACTATCAGTTCGCATATTTCGCCACTTGTTATGGGGTGCCATTTATATTATTTAAGTGAAATCGCAATGGCATCTAAGGGCACGAGGAAAGACACCAAGGATTTGTCAGAAATGTTCACACCTTTCTTCACATCAGTGATCACATTCGGTGTATCATGAATGGTTTCAAGCTTGTCTGTAGTTGTGCATTCATAGCAATAACCTAGTTCGGATTATGAAATTTTGCACATCTGCCTCTATTCGCGATATGCTCTCAACTTGTTTCAGATTGACAGCAAATCTGTCTGAATTACTGTGTGTCGATCTGGCGATACCCATGTCACTGTATGCATATATTTGTGCTTGTACACTCAGCCTTCATTAGCCAAATCACTGATAGTGTAGAAAAAGGCGAAACAGTCTCTGTTCTTGTTCATCGTGGGCAGTATTTAACACCCAAATGGCTCTCTTCCCAGTCTGCATTCACATCACAGATTCAGTGAACACTAACTGCTGGCGGAAGAAGTAGTGAAGAAAAGAGTTCAAGGGAACATTGCGGAGACAGAGGTGATCGATATAACCAACCATATACAACAACAAGAACAACCACTACAGCAGCAACAATCACTCATCTTGGTTAGCAGGACAACTATGAAGTAGGTGATCTCTTGCACTCATCTAGTCAGCACCGACTCGAGTGAGCGTGGTACACATTAAGATCTTTTTATTATTGCTTGGCATTCCCAGTGGAACATGGGGCTTCAAGCTAGAGGCCTGCATTTTTTGTTGCGGTGGTGATTATTTTTGCAGAATAGCGTTGCTAGCCTCATGACTAACCTTCCCTATTTCCAATCTTGTTACTGGCTTAGCGAGGTAAAGGAGTGCATGAGATGGGGATAGAACCTCAGGCCACAGGCATGGTGGGAAAAACGTATTGCAGGCAACCACTCATCTGCATAGAATCTGTGTCTAGCCACTATGCAGAGGGAAGTGGGAGTAGGCTGAACATGCTTTGTGGGGAATTCCACGGGGAATGGAATCCGAATGTGAGGCAACCAGTTAGATGTGTTAGGGAGACATGGACACGATGACTTTATGTGTTTGCAAATAATGATGAGCAACCATGTGACCAGGTGAAGAAGATCAGTGACATTCAGGTCGATGGAGATGTAGCGATGTGACCTCATTGTACAACCGATATATCAAAATGGATAAAACGATGGCAAGTGTAAACATTTCGTGAACTGAGGAAATTTCATCACGCAGGAGAAAAAAATTTGTATTTCTTTCTCGATCACGTGTCACCCACGTATTTGGCCAGCATCGCGCAAATCAACATGTGGAATCAGTGAGTAAGTGTATCAGACATGTGTTTGTATGCATAATGATGCAGGTCAGAGAAATACATAATCTGAATTCTTTCTTCAAACCAGATGCCTAAAAGCAATCAGCAGGAAGAATTTTTTGACCCAGGTTTCGTCCTTGTGAACACTTGTCAGCAAAGAATAACTGCAACACTCCAGCAATTCATGTCCATCCTGAGATTCAAAACCTCAACAATCAGTGCTGCAGTCAGAGTCGTCAATACCGAGCCACCTATTGGAGCTTGCAGTCGACCAACAGTTGGACAGTATTGGATGCTTTGATCGAATAAACTGAATTCTATCAGTCAAGTCTGCCTTGTGGCGACCAGAGTTGGTAGCTCACCATCACGTTGCACTATGAATTGTTGACATTAGATGGTTGAAAGCAATAGGCAGGAAGCATCGAGTCTAGAAATTTTCTATTTGACATTCTGGGTTAATTCTCATCTGGGAGACATTTCACTAGTAGACAAGTTGATATCCTTAACTTTGCTTAGCAAAACTACCAGTAATTCTGAAAACAAAATTGAAACCAACTATTCCTAACTCTGATTAAAATATCGTGAGAAAATCTATCCCATCTTTTTCATAATAACAAGGTTGGCCTCACACGCAGAATCTAATTAAAGTGGGCGCACTACACACATTTGTAAACAGATATTTCTCAGAGTTGATGGAAGACAACACACATTCCTGAGACGTGTGATTTACAGTGAAACATTTCTAACAACTTCGCGCAATATTCTCAGGTTTTTCTCTTTGTATCAAAGTGCGTGAGAGTTTGTTCACATCTTTCGCTTTACAATTTGACCACTTGACAGCTTTCTTTCTGTGTGTGAACAACACGTGTCATATTCCCTTTTCTTCGCGTGTTTATTTACTCTTCAAGTTGACAGTGCGATTCGCATTCAGTTTGGTCTTACTAAATTACTTTCCTCATTCCCCATTTCTGTCTTCAGGGAATGCTTTCTTCATCTTGCACTCACTTTCATTGTCAGATTACAATGTCCTATATTTGTTTGTTTATTAGATATATCGCACAATGAAACAATGCTGTTTGTTTCAAACACAATTTTTTTCTGTTCATAATCATATCACTTATAATCAAACGACTTCGAAACTTGAAGTTTATAGATTTCTCTGTTCTCTCCAATTTGTCGTTGTTGGGGCAGCAGAATTTCCCAGATATCTGGAACAGGTGATAAATCATTCTTAATACACGTTTGTGCAGTTGATTCGATAAACACAGTCAGGAAGAGGAGCTTACAATGTTAGACTGCAGCGAAAAAGGAAAGAATATAGGAGGTTAAACACTAGTATTTACAGGAAACGCACACATTCGAAGCGATTATGAATTACCTATCATTCCATCCCATGTTAATAAAAATACGATTAGTGAAATGTTTAAGCAATAAAGCACAAAAAGTAGGTAGTAGTAGTATTAGGAAGTGAGGCATAAAAGAGAAGATTTGAAACACAATAACTATCCTGATAAATTAGTCAGAATATTTGTCGTGAAATGTAAAAATAAAATAGGATGATGACAGCAGTGATAGTGATGGCAATATAATTAATAATAATGGCTATAATAATAATAGTAGCAATAATGACGACATGCATATCAAAAATGCGCTAGGTAATGACAACACCAAAAATAGGGAATATAAATCATCAGGAGCAATTCCATACGAAGAAGGATCCTGGGAAACCTTACGCAGTATTCTTAGCAATGCTCTCAGGAATACACGTGGCTGACACTGAAACCAACAAACCCAATTAGAAACAAGCTTTGCCAATTGAACGATCCTGTGGAATGCAGTCAAATAAACAAAACAGTTTAGTTTATCTAATCCTCTACCTGCTGTGATTGTCAGGCCAAATACTTCCGTCAGAGTAGTAGATCAGGTTAAGTCACAATAGGCGATCGTGTAAGCCTGGGAAAATCAAGATCAGTTGACCGGAATGAGACAAGAGATCCAGAGAATAGTTCAGCATTGGAACTACATGCAATAACACCTAATACAAGAATACAATTAGATAGGATAGGGTGACAGTTATAAAGTCGAAATGTAACAGGATAAATTGAGGAAGAGATTGATACCAGAATCTCTGTTCATGGAAACAACCACACAAACGTGTAATAGGAATGATTCAACACCTGTGCCAGATATCTGTAAACTTTTACTACTCCTACGTCAATTGGGAGAGAAGAAAAAAATCTATAAAACTCAATTTCCGAAGTCGTGTGATTATGATTGATATGATTATGCACAAAAAATTGTGTTCGAAACAAATAGCATTGTTTCATTGTGCGATATATCCAATAAACAAGCTAATATTGAATTTCTCACTACCACAGTGCTCACGCTTTACACATTTATTTATTTCACAGAATCAGTTTTCTGAGTACAGTATTTTGTACGTATTCTGAAGTGTACCCATAGAAGAAGATCAATGTGAATCCACTTGAGTACTTGACTTCATGAGTACTGCCAAATGAGTGGAAAATTTTCGATGATATCGTCTTCTAGTACAGATCTCGTTAACAATTATGTTGTGATTAAAACTTAGTTGTCGATATTTTACATGCACAGAAATGAATTGACGACTGACATTTCCTGCCAAATTAATCATTCTCTCAATAATGACAGCAAATTCAGATAAGTATCATCACGCTATTACGAAGAGTAAGAGATCGTCTTGAATGTATTCACTCAGAGTGCAACAGTTGACAACGTGGAAATTGGAATTGTACACTCAGAACAGAATTACTTAGAAATGTCATCCTCAATTCCAGTTTCAAACAATATAAAAAGAATGAGGCATATTTTAGTAAATATCGTCTAGCTGTTTCAAGGAGACAAAGTAGATATTTCCGCCATATTTTACTCAAAATATGGAGAGGCCCTCTTGCTACCTGTTTTGCTTCTAGGATTGTGAAATTTGAGGAGAATGCACCATATTATCAAAATATGTTTCGCATATCGAAAATGTGACTATATCGCAAATATTGTCAACGTATGATTTCTGAGGCGCTGAAATGTCTGATGGAACATAATGCTAGAAATCCACTTCTTACATTAGAAAAGCATGAATTAGCTCCCAGATTATGAAAGTGGTTGTGGACAGTAGTCATCTTGCATGCATCTCACAGTCATCACACTTATACAAGGTCTAGCGGGAGAATTGCAGAATTTCATTTCACTCGCAATGCATTGATGACCATTATCTACTAATCTGCCGAATATTTATGAACATTTCGAAGACACAATAGAATAGTAATCAGCAAATATCTGAGGCTGATATTTACAAAATGTCCTCTCTATTTCTTCTGCATCAATGAGACATGCATATACATGGACACATCAAGAATATATTCGAGGATGTCAATCGGGATGACTTGAAATCAGTGGAAGCGATAACCTTTGTGCACCTCAACAGAATTGGTCCAAATAATAGAAACGTCTTCATACCAAGGAGCGCCACCTCCTCCACTATCTCCCTAGCATGTACGTGAAAGCGGTGAGAACACGATTCGTTTGTAATCGAGACACGATTTATTGACGGAATCATTGTTTGAGTGTAGCCGCCGTTAGCTGTAACACGGTGAACTGTTCCATAAATGTCGCATTCCTGCCGATAACTGACGTCCTGAAATGAATTAAATGTATACTTTACAATTTGGTGTTGCCTTATTTAAATATGGATTCGAAATATTTCGGATATGATTCAGTTTTCCTGGAACTTTTATACGAAATGTATTTTTATTCAAGCGGATCGACAGGAATCGAATTGATCTCTTCACTTCATTCAATCATGATGGCTGCAGGTAGTGTGCAGCTCTTCATACATATTCACAATTGACTACTTCGATGACAACATAGTCATAGAAGTGTGAAATACTCATGGAATTCCACATCAATGTACACTTTTCGAACTCCCAGAAAGCATCAGTCACTTACTGCAACTATCGTGAATATATTTCATATAAAATTATACCACAGTACTTAACGCAAGCGCGATGGTTATGGTGATCCTGGGTACGCCTGGATACCGCAGTCTTCTCACATTCGGCTATTCAGTTTTTATTTAGCAAACTCAATCATGTGTATATAATTTCAATATTTTTCCATCATTCGAAATCTTCACAAATTCTCCTCATTTCAATCATGATCACTGAACATATTTGTGAGACAGTAAATGCACAGGCGTCACTGATAACATCTCAGTGATTCATCGTTCTAATCTTCTGAGATACCTAAAAGACTTCAGTTAGATTCGGACTCACATAGTTATTGTACCTAATATTCATGAAGTAGTTTCACCGCAGACTGCAGCTTGGCTACAATGAAGCTACGCCATCTGAATTTTGTCAAAAACAGTGTGATATCACATTCGTGATAGTAATCTTCCGACTACGGTGAGGTGCAGTTAATGTAAAATATCACAGCAGTGAGAAACACCTGGTTCGCCAATAGAACAACACACTGAAATTCATTCATACACGTCACTGTGTGTCACGCATTGCACAACATTATTCAGGCAACGACAAGTGAATATAGCATTGCTGATGAGATACAACACAGAAAGCTACTGTTGAGCATCCAAGAGAACTCAATATAAGGAGAATGTGATTATGTGAAACAGGAAGTCTCAATGAAGAATGGAGTTTATATTGATACTGTTACATTACGATTTCCTGTTGATTCAGTGGAATCATCACGCAGATTGCGACAACTCATATTGATTTCTAATGAATCTACTAATAGACCATCACAGGTACGTATTGGAGACCTTATGTCGGTTCCACGTAGTAGAAATGGCTGACGTATCTAAAACATGTCAATGCACTCTACTCACTGAGACGCGACACCAAGATGTCAGGAAATAACCATCCTTGCACCAGCCCGCTCAATATACACATTCACCAATTTTCAAAGAAGTAATAGCCAGCAGAAATCGGTATGCAAAACAGGGTGAATAGAAGAATATGTTTATTATTACATCACACCGCACAAAATTATTACAATCAAAAAAATTTTAATCTACTGGACTACATACACTACAAATACAGGTGATGCGATTGTCCGACTCGTTGATCATGCTCCCAATCAATGCAATCTCAAACGACCTATTGGTGAAATAAAAGTGAACAAAAGACATTGAAGGCAATTCATACACAACAAATTCAAAATCAGAAATATTTAGTAAATTAGTCAAATTATCTTGAATTACTCACGTTTGTCGATTGGCACATTGTCGTTTATCACAGCAGCAAACACTGTGATCAATTGGATAATAAAGATGACGACACCGATGGCCAATCTAGATCGTATTAACTTTGACTGCATTCTCACTTCACTGGATTTAGGTTATCACACTGTCATACACGATCATCTTCACTCCACTGTATTTATACTCTTTTGCTTAGCACCAACACATGTATTCATGCTTATATGTCATAAGATGGAGACACATATCTCACATGTTTCTGAGTGTGTTTATTGAGAGTAGTGGAGACTGGTTAAACCAATCAGCACACCTGTCCACAATTTCAATTCCACCAGTCAAATCAACTCCATCCTCACCAATTGTCAATAAGATCGAATGGTGTATTTCCATTGGTCAAATATTTCATCGTGAATTAGAATGACAGCATCTGAATGTTGCGGTAGCTAATAGAGAATGACGCTGTCATCTAATTCAGGATGAAACGATTACCACTAACTTCTTGAACGTTTTGAGCTCATGTGCAATAAGCGCCAACTGTCTTAGACTGAGTGGCGTTGTTTGTACATCTGACATGATTAAAACAATGAATGATTTTGAAGCATGATCAGTAGTTCTGTTTTAACTGAGGAGCATTTGATATTTAATATGAATGAAAATCAGTCAAACGATGTTAAAATAAACTCACCTGCGAAATTGAGACTGATGTTCGTAAAGTACTGGAGTGACGTTCGAAAAAATTTCTGTTGAATCCAAAATTCATTGTGATATCCAGTCGTATTCAGCACCATGCTCATCATCATCATCATCGCTACAAGTACCGTGGTCTAATTTGATATGAAATATGTTCAGGGTGGTTGTAGATAGTAACTGATAAATACTCTGAGGATTGTAGTACTTGACCGATGACTTCGACGAGTAAGAAGTGTGTACATTGATGTAGTAGTGCATGAGTATTTCAGACTTCATTGATTAGTTATCCATTGCAATATTTAGTTAGAAAATATTATTAGATACAAGTTGCGGAGTTTAACAAGTATCCTTTTCTCCGGAAATTCATTTGTTCATCTGTATAATTGCAAATATGTATGGTTGTTTTGTATCTGTGCACAATAACTTCTTCAAACAAAAATACAATTAGTAGGCCTTTGCTGTGTTTATGTAATATAATCGGCGTTCAGATGGATGTGACGTTGATATAAGATGGAATTGACAAAAGTGATAAGTTGTCACAAACGATTGTTAAGGAATAGTTACCTAATAACATGAAAGGTTCGATTAAAGAGTTGTGCCCAGGTGTGCATGGAAACAAAATAACATACGTAAGTAAGTTAGAACTTTAAGTAGGTAGAAAATAATGATACAAGTCAAAGTTAAGTCAAACCAACAGAGTTGTTACCGTGACAGCAGAAGTGTTTTGAATAATTTTCTTTTGCATGCATAGTTTTAGTTCTTACAACTGAATGCTTACGGCTTCTGCAATGCAAAGAAGACGGAAACGTGTTGTCTATAGCAGCTTGTTATTCACTTTGTGTAGTACTTTTGAGCAGGTGGAATTTGTTGAGATCGGATGACCTGCGGTGACGAGATGTTCGATAGTTGAACTCTTCTCACAGCCACTAGTTCATTTCATCAGCCACACTGGATAGCGAGCGTTCTTTTACCCTTTTTGACAGGATGCGTGTCGAACGACAGATGTATCTGGCTCCACAGGAACTGGTGAACTGAACAAATAGGAGTAGTCTATAACGAGATCTTGTCCTTCGAGCTTCTGTAGATCAGCGAGAATCTAGTGAACACTAGACTCAATGTGGCGACGAAGGACGCTCTACTTCTTCAAGAAGTCGAAATTCTCCTCTTAAGGATATCACTGAGTAGGTCACGTTTGGAGACGAATTTCATACAAATAATCTGTTTTGACATAAACGACGTCTCTCGATTTTAGATTTTCTGTTTGACATTTTTGTCTATGAATCTTGGTGGATATCCATTTTATATGAACATTTGATTCAGGAATCATAGCTCTTCTTCAAGGGCATCAGAGATGCAGATGCGTCATTAATGAGTCACAAGCGATCTGATTAGGTTTCATGTAGGACTGATTCGTACCGAGCTGTATACTCCTATGAGTTAGTAGTTCCATGTTGGCTTCCTATTTATGGACCTTGTCAAAGTTCCGTCGCCTCTTCTTGGAAGGTCAAGATGAAAAAAGTGATTTTGGATGCGTTTTCAATTTCAATTTCCATGTGATCGTGGAAAATTATGTTCAAATCTTCAATGTAATGTAATTTATATTTTTCATTGTTCAGGTTGTAACCAGTTGAGAAGAATCCTCGAAATAATAAAAGATGAGCTCACATTATCCTGGTACAATAGTTGTTCTTGCTTTGTTCAAATTTGTAACAGTTGATAAAAACGTGTAGCAACTTATTAGGATCGTGGCCATCATCACAGATAATAAAGATGTCGTTCACATATCTAGCGTACAATTGGAAATTATCAATATTTGGTTTGAGTGGGCCGTTCTCGTGGTTTTGCCATGAAGCAGTCCGCCATCAATGGGCTCAGCGGAGATCGCAATGCGATCTCATCATATATCCTGTGAATAACATTGTTAAATTTGAATTGTATATACTCAGTGAACATCCCAGCAGTAGTACGTTTCAACAAAGCGGTGGGCGCGTACTGATGAAGAGTCCCAAACTAGGACGAAACAGCTGTCCAGTACTCCCAGGTTTTCCAGTGGTTCTCTAACTGATGTCAGCTCATGATGAAATCCTCCATACAATTAAAACGTCAGAAATCAAATGATCATTTGGTTTTATCTTTATATTGACAGATGTGACAGACAGTTTCCACGAGTGGAATATTGATAATTATGTGCTTGAATAGCTGCACATTCTCTTTAGTAATCAGGTCTCAATACAGTGATACGGATAAATGCAGGTTGATTGATTTGTGTTGCTCCACATGGCGGAAGATAATGTTAGAATACAGTTGATATAAAAATCATTGGTCACTGTGGAAATAATCACAGTCTACGTCATCAGGAATGACGACGGACTCTTTCACACAGTACTCTGAGTGGTCGGATTCATGTGTGTGGAGATTTTGAAGCTAGTGGAATCTGTCCCTTACAGTCACATAACACGATGACGGAGTGTACTGCATTGTCTGCTCAGCAACCTCAGTGAATAAAATCACACGTCACAAAGGCGTAATAATTTATGACTAGTTGTAGCCAAATGAACTACTTATCGATTCACACATACGTGAGAGTATATCAAGCAAGTCATTTCAATTATTGGTCAATCGAACTGTTATTAAGAATTCGTATTGATAAGAATGATTGTCGTGTAAAGATATTTGGCAATCTGACTGGCTGTATGTGTGAAACAACCAGACACCCAGGGGATTTATAGATAATGAACACGGTAGTCCATTTGAATAATGGAGAATGGACACCAACCGTTAGTGAAGCATCTTCTGTGCCACTCTCTGCCTCTGACCAACGCTGTATGCATCCTAGTGAATTTGATCACAGTGAAATTCCTTAGGTTTGTACTGTGTGTGTGTCCACATGGGAACATATGTCGATATTGATCACCGTCGACGTAGTAATGATGGAGTAATTCGAAGCAATTTGCACACTAGTGGATCGAATCCTCACAGTGATTTTCGAGGTTTGAACCTAGCGAATGTTTCTCAGGATATTTATCAATACAGACTAATTTTATTCGTTTCCATCCAAATGGCGGGAAATACTGTGAAAATAGAATCCTTATAGAACTAGTGGTCAGTGAGGAAAGAATCACAGTTTAGTTGATCAGAAATGACGATGAACTATTTCACACAGAACTCTGAATGATTCATGGTAAATTTTGTGAGATATATTAAATCATCGAAGTCCTGACAGTCCGTGTGTCTCCCATCAATCCAAATTTTGTCTTTCAAATGTGTTCGGTTGAATTAAATGTGATAACTCATTTTCGCTTTGCTTGAATGGCCAAATAGTTGAAACCTGATTAGTTGCAGCATACCAGTGAAAATGGTGTCGCCTGGAGTTTCAACAAAAGTGAATAATATCCGAAATATTTACAAGTCAGATTTAGAAGAGCAACTCCACTTGGTAGCGTATGAAGTGAATTAATATAAGTCGAAAACTTGAGCATTCTGGTTGTGTATATCTCCATTATGGATATGCTATTATTCTGATAAATCACACACTGTTGTACAGTTTTATCCGTTATCCGTACTTACACTCAAACAACGATTCCGTCAATAAATTATTTCCCGATTACACGCAAATCGTGTTCTCACCACTTTCAGGCATATGCTAGGGAGTGACTGAGAGAGAGAGAGATCACGTTTCATGATATAAAGACGTTTCAGTTATTTGGACCATTTAATAATAATAATAATGGCTTTATTCCAAACAGTATTTGTGGTACAGGTATGGAATTTTCAGCGTTCATTACAATATTGCATCTAATTACCTCATAAATTTTATAAGGATTTAGAAATATAAAGCAACAACAACAAAAAGAGAAAAGAGAAATAAAATAAAAAGAACAGCATTGCATTCACGTATTTAAACAGTGCACCACAGGATACGATATATAAAATTAGTCTGTAATAGAATATATGAGCAACAATATAATAGTAACAAAGAAAGGAGAACAAAAGCAATGGGAACTATTTGTTAGAGTGCCGCAGTAAATTGATCATGTCATGCCTAACAGTTTTCTCATCACATAACAGCTGTGCCAGATAAGGTATTGTGGAGTTTTTATACTTGGTAGTCCTGGCATATAGCTTCCTATAGTTGCTTCTAGTTCTACCAGATGAAATGCAAGGAGAGAGCTGCGTATGGAGAGGGTGTTCGGGGTCTGACAATATAGAATTTGCTAGTTTCTTACATGACATTATATGTCTATCCACAATTGTGTTAACCAGTTGGTTTAACGAAATCCCGCTTGCCCTACTAACAGCTTTTAGTGCCCTATGCAGCGAAGCAAAGTCTTTCTTAAGTAGTCCAGGAAAGATCAATGGGGAGCAGTAAAGAGGGATGGGTAGAATACAGGAATTGACAAACTGAGAAAGTAAAGACTGCTTTATACCAGACTGCCTAAACTTCCTAAGGTAGAACGTTAAGCGAAACATCTTTCTAGTAACTAGCAAGATGTGAGAGGACCAGGAAATATCGGAGGAAATACTCAGTCCAAGGCACTTGACATTAGATGTAATTCCAACCTCTATGCCGTCAATGATAGTGGGTCCATGTGAGCTAGCTAGTTGTTGCAGGTCACGTTTTCGTCTGAAAGTAAAATTTACTACCTGACATTTAGACGGATTCAGCTTAAGACCGTTTGAAGAGGACCACTGACTAATTTCCGAGAGAAAGTTATTTATTTGGAACAGTCTGACTGAGAGTTGACAGGCATGGAGACAGAGAGGTCATCAGCATACTTGAGAAAAGTGGCTACATCAGAATGGGGCAAGTCATGTAAGAAAAAAGAAAACAGAAAAGGAGAAAGAACAGCACCTTGAGGAACACCAGCTAAAGTAAGTGAGGTAGTGGAGGACTTTCCATTGTAGACAGTGTACTGCTTCCTATCAGAAAAGTAGGAATGCAACCACTTATTTATCCAGCTCTCAGTCTGTGTTGCAGCAAGCTTACTTAACAAGAGAGACCTAGGTACAGAGTCAAATGCAGATGTGTAATCAAGGAAGGCACACCGAACATATTTGGCTCCTCTATCTAAACTAGAGACTATATTATGATATAGAACTACAGCGGCATCTAGGGTACACCTACTATGTTTATAGGCAAACTGGTTGGGGTCGTTAAAAGGCTTTAAAGAGGGTTCAAGATTAAGTAAAATAAGTCTTTCCATAACTTAGCTGCACATAGATACTCCTACACACTCATTTCAATTTATCCTGATTGACATCCTCGCATTCATTCTTGATATGTGCATATTTAGGCGTGTCTCATTAATGCATTAGAAACAGAGCGGAAATCGTGTAAAGTTCTTTCTCAGATATCAAAGGAATACTACTGCATTGTGTCTTCGATATACTCATGAATATCCAGCAACACAAACGGTAATGGTCATCAACGCATTTAGAGTGAAGTGGAATTAGGCGATTCTGGTGCTTTATACCGAATAAGTGTGAAGACAGAGAGACGCATACAAGTTCACAACCACTTTCACAATCCCACTGCTAATTCATGCGTTGCTAATGTAAGAAGTGGATTTGTAGCATTGTGTTCCATCAGACATTTCAGGGCCTTATAAACCACAAATTTTTTCTATTAGTGATATAGCCACATTTTCGATATGCGACACAAATTTCGAACATGTGTTGCACTTTCCTCAAATTTCAAAATACTAGAAGCGTAACACGTAGCAAGAGGGCGATTTGCCTCTCACTATATTGGTGGAAATACCGCGGAAATATCTACTGTATCACTCGATCAGCGTTGAATATCCTGTTCCTGAATAAGGGGAAACCTGACTATCACGCCAATATTTTTGATTTGTGTGATGGTGTTTGACACTAAAATTGAGGATGATAGTTCACTGTACGACTATTCAGAGATAAAATATCGTAGGAATTTATAGTGTATCTCTCCATTAGCTTGAATTTCCACTTCCTCAATAAGGCGACAGCCAATCATTGCGTGAAAATGCCTCATTCGTCAGACTGTATTTGAGACCCTATTTGAGAATGACAGTTTGATGTGGGACTGTTCAGAGTGCAAATCTATTGATGTGCTCCATTGCAATCTCATGTTGCAAACTGTTCCCCTCTGAGTGAATACATTCAACACACTGACTTCCTCTTCTTATCAGCTTGTTGACTATCTGAATTCCCTGTCATAGTTGAGACAATAGTTAACGGGTTCAGGAATGTCGATCGTCAGTTTATTTGTCCGTACAGAAATTATCCATACTGCATTTTTAATCACTACATAATTATTTTCCAAATCTGTTTTGTACCAAGAAATCTCAGAAGGAGGCTTCACTCATTTGCTAACACTGTTGGAGTCAAATCCACAGGTGAGTTCCTGTCGACCTCCTGTTAGTGATTTACTTCGAAACGCGTGTTTGTATTTTGCTCAATATTTCGTAGTGAGGTGAATCTCGTAATCTGATGAAATCCGACTGAGTGAAAATTCACTTTATCCGCAGCGACCAACTGATTACTACTAAAATACCCACTGTTAAATTATGTAAAATATTTGTATGAGACAATATTGATTCTTATATGAACACATTTCGTTCATTCCCATTTGGATGAAAGATTCCTTCGATAAATGTATCAATGCAGCATAACTGGAAATGCATTCAAATCGCAGACACTGAGACACATGAGATTAGTGGAATTTGAAACTAAACACACAATACACTCAGAATATTGGACACAGCAAAACATGAAAATGTCAGTAATTACAAAGTGAGGATTGATCCTCTGAAAGCAGATATGAAGTATGAAGAGGGGAGAATGCGATAGACCGAATTGTATGTGAATCGCGCTGTCCTATCGATGTGTAAGCAATCAGGTATGCGCATGAATATATGAGATGAGCTGTTTGTTCACAGGAAGAAAAATGTCAAGTGGTCAAATTGTAAAGCGAAATTTGTGAACACACTATCATCCTGAGAATATTGCGTGAGATGCTTAGAAATGTATCACTGTAAATCACACGTTTCAGGAATGTGTGCTGTCTATGATCAACGCTGAGAAATATCTGTTTATGAATGCGTGTGGTGTGCCCTTTTAAATTATAGTTTGCCTGTGAAGCTGAGGTTGTTGCTAATTGTCGGAGAGGATAGATATTTCCACGATATTTTTGTCGGAGTTTTGAATAGTAGGTTTCAATTTTGATTTGAGACAAAATAATAGTTTTGCTAAACACATAGTAGACAGTCATTTTCTCTGCTGATGAAATGTCTTATAAATGAGAAATAATCCAGAATTTGGAATAGAAAATGTCAAGGCCAGAAGCTTCCTTGCGATCGCCTTCAACCATTTCATACAATGAAAGCTTTTGAATGATATCCTGTGAATCCCGTCAGCTGTATGTGGACGATTTCTCTGACGTGCATCATCATGCGTACAAACGCAAATATACGTGGTTGATGAGTGATTGAGAAACACACAAAAATTACTCCTCCAAGGCGAAGATTAATACGCATTCCCCGATATGTTTGTATTTCTCTTCATGTAAGCCTTTCTCGGAATATCGGTCTGAGGTTAGCGTCATATCGCAACATCTCCACTGAACTTCGAGTCGCCCATTATCTTCAGCTGGCCTCACAGCTGCCAATTATTACTTGCCTACTCCTATAATAACCATGTTCATATCCGCCTGACACTTCTCATTCGTTGATTCACATTCCGATTTCACTCAATGTGTAAGTCTCCGGAAAGTATGTCCAGCCTATCCTCACTTCCTTCTGCATATTTTCTGGGCACAATTTATTTTCTGATACGTGGCTGCTTGCATCACTTGTTGCTCAACTACGCATTCTGACTATTCGACCTCCACTATGTGGCAAGTGCAGGCACTGTCGAATTCTGCAGCATATTCGAAATGACAGTGGAAATGTAAGCGTTATGTTTGTCACACATATATAAGAATTATGAATCGACGTGGGTTTGTGAAATCATTCGTGTGATGCTCCGTGACACACGCATTTCAGCGTAATAACCATTGCTGGCCTTCAAATTACCATCCATTTTGTCCGTAGTTCACAGGGTTCCAATGATGTCAGTTGGGAAACGGGAACAACCACGTTCGGACTTCTCACACTGATGGCGACTGATGCTGTTTGCTGTTATAAGTATAAAAATTGGTCACTATGACGGAGTAAAACTCAATTCTAGATAATATTTTATTTTGATAATATCACACAGTCTTTGTCGTTGTTGTTGGGGATTCAGCATTATCGTCATCACAAACCATACCAGTTACGTCATTTATTTTCCCTCATTCCAATTTGTTCATACTTCACAGACGATTGAATAAATTCAGTTAGGGTGGTTCTTTCGGCTCATGCACAGACACCTGTCATTCTTTTGCCACACGACAGTTCTTAGGCTCCACCATCTTTTTACAGTTTGCGACGCATAATGTTCATTTGAATTCTCATGTCACCATCACTTAGGCGTTCTCCACATTGCCGTTTCTACTTTCGCAAAGAAATGCTTATCAACATTTTCTTTCGAGTTAACTGGAGAAGCGAAAATCGCCATTTTGTCATCTTCCATCATTCTGAGTTGAATCTTACTGTCATCATCCTGGATTAGAGTGATTCCGACTGAATGAGTTATTTCTCTACTGTTGGTGCTATCATGACAACCACACAATCACTGAGGTCGAAAATGTCATCTGGAGTTAGATTTCGGGCCTACAACTCTCTTTCATACAGTCCTCATTCTGTTCTAATAAATTTCCTCATTCGCATGGCAATCTGAGCAGCTTTGTCAGAAAGCTTCCATCATGGTACACACATTCAATGTCACCTGGCTAAAATCTGTTATCTTGGACAGATGACATGGGTCAACTGGCTTCTGAAGGCTTCATCGACCAAGTCATTCATTTCCCGTCATTCAGTTGTGTTCGTGCTTCGCAGACGATTTAGTTGTTTTCCGTAGGGTGGTTTATTAGCTACATGCACAAACACTTGTCATTCTATTCACTTACGACGGCTGATTGGAAATTATGTTGTGTGCGCACTAGAGGTGATCTGCTGTTCATGAGTACATTACATGAAATCCAGATTGCTATAGGGATATGTGGCACACTCGCTTATTGTGGATGTATATAATAAGTAGTTCCCAGTTGAACATCACCGATACAAATAAGAAGAATCCGAATACTGACGGACTGACTGACTGACAGCCTACTGACTGGTTGAGGCATTTGATTGCGATGACGAATAATTGGCAGAGGATTGACTAATTTTAAGCAACACTGATTCCGACGTCAATCACTTACAGAAGGACAACGTTAGCCTTAACGTTACTGTTAAATATTCACTGAATAACATGAAAGATTTCGTATTTCATAATGAATCACAAATGTTGTATTTGTGGTCTTTTCTCATCTTTATTGATGATAATATCTTGATATTAGTAGTCACATTCAACTATAAATTACTAACTGTCAGTTTATATGCAGTGATCTATTTACAGATCTTCATGATTAATCTGTGTTTCATTGTCAAGTTTGTGAGTTGGTGAAGACAAAAAATAATGTGCCGATGGCTGGATATGATAGAAGTTAGTGCAGTGATGACAGTTCTGATGAAGTCCTACAATCCTTTCAGCGTTGCAGATGACAAGAATACAGTCATCCTCTCATGGTAGTGAGTAGGCTATCTGAAATAAAAGCCGTGCGAAATCAAGACCACATAATTGAAGTGAATGGAGTCTCCATTGAACCAACGGGAGTTTCAATGGAACTAGAAATCACTGGAACTTATCACCCATGGTAAACCTTCAGTCTACAAGTACAATTAAAACAGTCTCAAAATCATCGACAATCCGTTTAGAAATCAGGTAGCACTTCTCATATGAGAAGCATTTGCTAATCAGTCGAAGTCACTCACTCACAAACTGCTAGTTACGCCAGTTACACACGTACCACTACTTGGTTAATTGGTCAGTTAATTGGTCAGTTGCTGAAATAAATGAGTTGACAATTGCCAAACACCACCCACAAAATGATGAGGACATGCACTCCAAGTGCTACTGTGGAACATAATGAAATCTGATGCTAAATTACCTCAGCATCATCTTGAAGTGCTTGCAATATATGTGTGGAAACACTGATTCACCTAAACTCGAGGAGCAATACACCACTATAGTGAAACATTCAGTCGGTTTCATCCAGTGACTCACAACCGATCAGTCGAGTCTTCGCTTCGCAATTACATAATTATATTCTGCTGTTTGAAATGCAGCTAAGAGTATCCAACATCCATGAGAATTCATCAATGTTACAGAAGATTTGAATAAAGGATTGCGAAGTGAAACAGAGTAAACAAGAAGCTTCCATTAAACTATGCGGATTTGAGGATGATTACGTTGCGGGAATGGTCAACAGAAGATTGACTTGTATCAGACAAGTACTTTCCTGTGTATTAAACCACGTGTTTATCGAAGAAGTCAAATGGGGCTTGGTACAGTTTCCATTTTAAAACATTTCCTCATTGTTAACAAAAATAGGGTGTTCCCCACAGTTTGTGTTATTTAAGAAAATGCCTGAATCCAACGATCAGAAGGACGACAACTTCGTCAACCTGACGGTGAGAATCAACGAAATGGTGGTGCAGAATACCACATCAAGTGAAATACCAAGTTGTTTCTACAAGACTCAAGGATTGTCTGCCTGAGAACTCCTTCAAAATCAAGCCAGATTCAGGAAATTTGAATCATGTGAGAAGCAACGTGAAACGCTTCGCAACTCCATAGGAAACAAAACAAAACGGTAGACACCACTCTACTTTAAATTCATGAACTACGACGAAGCCTTCCGTAGAGCTGATTATGAAGTTATGTAGGTACTGCCTCTATGCCACATTTGGAGGACCGCAGGAACGAGTAGAGAAGGCGTACATTCAGCACACAAAATTACCCTGGTTGATGTGGACATCGCGGTTCACTTATAATAATAATAATAATAATAATTTGCTTTATTCCAGAAACAGTACTAGTGGTACAGTGTGGAATTTTCAGCACATATCTACAATATTTGCATCTAATTTTACCGACATTTAAAATAAGTATTAAACAAATAAAAAATAAATCTGAAGACACCAACAGCAAAAACAAAAAAAAACAGGATAAACACAAAATAATTATGAATGCAAAAAAGTACCAAAGTCTACCAAGGTCTAGTGCAGTGTTTGTGGTGGTAGTGTGAGTAATCCTGAATAATACAAAATTTTTTTTTTGAGGTGGTGACTATGGCCTTCACAAACAATGATTGTCAGTTTAATATTGCCGAAAAGTATAGAAAATAAGAGAAACAACCACAAAACTAATAATTACATGATGGTTAATGACACGACAATTTTGTAATACTCATAGTGCTGATATAGTCGGAACCAGTGGATACACAATAGAAGGAATATAGTAAAGTACAAAAAAGGAAGCCAATGTTAATATTTCAGGTAGCTAAGTAAGTTTGAAGAAGGAGTTCACTAAAGAATACGAAATAAGAGAGAAATAAAAGAGTATGAAATTATGTTGTTAATAACAAAGTAAGTCACAGGTTTCACGCTTAACATTGTCTCTGTCGCTTAGAACACGGGCCAAGTATGGTATCGTTGAGTTCCTGTACTTGGTTGTACGAGCATAGATTCTTTTATACTGATTTCTGGTTTTACTTGATGAGATACAAGGCGAGAGTTGGGAATAGAGGGGGTGTTGGGGGTCTGAGAGTATGGTTTTAGACCATTTTTCACATGTATTCATATGCCTATCAACTAAGGCAGTCACGAGCTGACTGAGATTAACACCACTAGTCCTACTAACTACTGTCAACATCCTTCTCAGGATGGAATAGTCCTATTTCAGTAGACCATGAAAGACTAACGGGGAGCAGTAAAGTAAAATAGGTAGGATACAAGAGTTGACAAATTGTGAAAGTAGAGGTTGGGTGATTCCGGATTGTCTAAGTTTCCTAATGTAGTAGGTAAGACAGAACACCTTCCTAGAAATCATTAGGATATGAGATGTCCAAGTAAGGTCAGAAGATAGAACTAGACCGAGGTATTTTGCATTAGACTTAGTTTCAATTTTTGTCCCCTCAATGCAACAGTCTTCATGAGAACTTACTAGTGTTTGTAGATCCCGTTTATGCCTAAGGGAGAAGTCGACAGTCTGGCATTTTGAGGGATTCAACATGAGTCCATTTAGTTTGGACCACTCACTGATGTCCGACAGGAAGCTATTTAATTTGAGACAGTCTGACTGAGACTTAATGGAAAACGATACAGACAGGTCATCTGCATATTTGACGAAGTTGACTTCATCTGAGAGAGGTAAATCATGTAAGAAGAAGGAAAAGAGAAACGGAGAAAGAACAGCACCCTGGGGAACTCCAGCTTCAGTAAGCAAAGGAGAGGAAGATGCACCATTATATACCGTGTACTGCATCCTATTAGAGAAGTAAGAGTGCAGCCAGTTGATAACCCAGGGCTCAGTTTGTGCAAGGCTAAGCTTGTTTAACAATAGGCCTCTAGGTACAGAGTCGAAAGCAGATGTATAGTCAAGGAACGTACAACGGACAAACTTGGCCCCTTTGTCTAAGGAGGATACAATGTTGTGATGAAACACAGCGGCAGCGTCCAAAGTACTTTTACCCTGTTTGTAAGCAAACTGCTTTGGATCGTTTGAGAAGCTTAAGGAGGGAACAAGTTTTAGTAACAATAGTTTCTCCATTAGTTTCAAAAAAGGAGAGGTTATAGCAATAGGTCTGAACTTAGCATTATTACCAGAGCCTGACTTAGGTACAGGAATGATTTTAATATCTTTCCACAGAGAAGGTACAACATTATTAGAAAAAGAAGTATTACAAATGTTTGTAAGTGGGTTGCTTAAAATATCAGCACATTTCTTTAGGACAATGGCAGGTATACCATCAGGACCTAGACTCTGGGAAGGTTTAAGAGATTTTAAACATTTAAGAACATCAGAAGTTTTAAAGCTATTAAAGTCACTGGTCATGTTATTTGTTACATTGAAGCTAGAAGGTACATTGGGAAGGCGGATAAAAGATCTATTAAGAGTATTTACGTCAATAGAGGGAGAACAAGAACTATGCTTACCACAACCTGTAATTTCTTTGAAAAGCTTCCACATGTTCCCAGGAGTTTTACATGACAAAATTCTTTGATTATAAATATTGTTTAACCTCTTGATTTCGGATTTGATTTGCATGTTTATTCTCCTAAGACCAGCTTTATCTTTAGCCTTGTACAGTCTCTCTTTTTCTCTCCGAAGCTTTTTAAGATGAGGAGAAGAGAAACGATCTATTCTTTTGAAAAGTATCTGTTTAGGACAGCATACATCAAGGCAGAATTTAAGATAGTCAGTCAGATTGGAAATAGTATCATCCAGAGTGTGTTCAGTGAAAAGTTCCCAGTTTGTGTCATTTAGCATACATCTTAGTTTGAGCACGTTTTCTTGTGAGTAACATCTTTGTTGTGTTTCCCTGGAGAGATTCGAGAGGATATTAGAGTGATATCTGCTATATATCTTGGGTAATATCCGAATAATACAATGATCAGAGTTCATTATAGGAGCACGTCTGCGTGCTTCATATATTTCCGCATCATCGGTAAATACTGGATCCAGCGTTTTATCAAGTCGAGTTAGAAATTTGACAATATTGACATGACCTAATGATTCAAGAAAAGAAAAGTCACAGGTATTGAAATCTCCTGTGACAACTGATAAAGAGTTTTCAAGATGTGACACCACGAATGCTGTGAATTCATTGGCAAAATAACATAGATCCGGGGCAGAACATCCAGGAGTAACATAAATGTTTGAGATGAAGAGGTATTTAAATTTGGATAAGTGTTTCGCACGACATTTGACTGTAATACAATCAATAAAGTCACTAGAGAAAGAAAAACATACATAATTTGAAGTTGACCACTGAGAATGAATGAAGGTTGCGACTCCTCCACCTCTTTTCTTTCTAGAGCATATTCGATCTTGTCTAAACAATGTGAAACCATTTAGAGAAACCAGGTTGTCGTCATAAAGATCATGGAGCCAAGTTTCTTGTAATGTGACTATCGCAGTATTGTGATAAGTGTCAGATGATAAGAGAGACTGGAGATGCATAATTTTGTTGGGAAGTGAACGGCAGTTTGAACTGACAATAACAGGAATAGTTGTGCGATATAAAGGTGTCCGTTTGAGAGCACGTTGCCAACCACCATGATGTTTTCTCTTAGTTTTATTAGATGCATGAAAATCATATGGTTTAAAACATTTAAGGAATTCATTACTGTATTTGATACGATTTGTGACCATATTTTGTTAAAATTAAAAATGGAAACATGATGTATTAGATGCAAATATGTAGATGTACAGAAAGGTAGCCCAGATGTCAAACAGGCCGCCATGAAATGTGAAATTTTGTGGTGAGAGTGGTCTGCAAGTCAAAAATCGTAGACAACAATTTACACCTATGTTCGCATACCGAACCAGGATCATGAGAAAAACAACAAAATGCTTACTTAACCTTGAGAAATATGATCCATAGATGTATGACGTGACTTTGTCAGAAACTGTCACGAAGAGATAACATAATCACCTATAGCAAGAGGGGAACCAATCAGACGAGGTTGCTTATCCACAAACAATAACGCTTATAATAATGTACATAAAAATCTATAAATAATTATTGATTTCCTCGATAAAGGTTCTGTTGCCTGGCCCTTGACTTCTGTCGATACAATGTAGTGTCACACAAAATCGTATGGCTACCGATGGGAATCAGTGCGTTGGAGTAGGAGGCTGGCAGCGAAGATATCTGTCACTCAAGCTTATGCTGAGAAGACAGAGGAGATGAAAATAGCAAACCAATATCAACAGCAACCAGCAGCAGACAGTTTCTTTGCGAGAAATGCGAAGTAACTCACTTCTCTCACTTATGTAGACAGCATCGATTCAACTGCAGGCTGAACGGATGGGAATGTACTAATGTTTGCTTCGCTTTACTTATAGTTATGCAATACCTGTTCCTTGTTATTGAGTCCAAAATAAGAAATTTTAAATCGTCACTGTACATCAGCTAGAGGAATGTGAGACAGACCTTCACTTGTGTGCAATCAGTGTGGGAATATACTGCAGTTGGTAAGAGAAACAAGATTGCGGTATTCAACAGTAATCTGAAATCAGTACTTCAATACTTTTCAAAGATTGTGTGTGCGACACGGATAGCATTTCCAACACTGCACACACATGCCAACAGATGATTTCTCTTCATACTGAGGAACATTCATAAGGATCGACTCGAATCGAGTTGATCTGTTCAATTCATTCAATCCTGATGGGCTGTAGGGAGTGTGCAGTTCTTCTTGCATATTCGTAGTTGAATATTCCGATGATTGAATAGTCAGAGAAGTGTGAAATACTCATGCAATTCCACATCACTATACACTTTTCGCACTCCCAGAAACCAACAGTCACTTACTGCATCCACCGTGAACACTTTTCACACAAAAATATACCACAGTACTTAACGCCAGCGTGATGATCATGATGATCCTGGATACGCGTGGATATCACAGTTTCCTCACATAAGGCTCTGCAGTTTTTATTAAGCACGCTCAAGCCTGTAAATATAACTTCATTATTTTTCACTCATTCGAAATCTTCACAAATTCTCCTCACTTCAATCATGATCACTGAACATATTTGTGAGACAGTGAATCCATTGGCGTCACTGACACCATCTCAGAGATTCATCGTTCTAATCTTCTGAGATAACTAAGAGACTTCAGTTAGATTCTGACTCACATAGTTATTGTACCTAATGGTCATGCAGTAGTTTCACAGCATTTTGCAGCTTGACGAAAATAACGCTATGTCATCTGAATTTTGTCAGACAGAGTGTGATACCACATTCATGACATAGTCTTTTCGACTATGGTGAGATGCAATTATTGTGAAATATCAGAGCATTGAGAAAACCCTATTTCATCTATAGACAAAGATGTGCCAAAAAGCCTACGTCTCAAGAGAATAAACTCTTACAGCAGCGCTATTAGTAGACATCTTCTCGACACGGGTCATGAGGTAGAAATGGAGAAATCCTTTAAAATTATCAATAGAAAAAGGAGTTCCATTCTCCTCAAGTTTTCTGAAGCAATCTCTATCAAACGCTTGAAACCAGATTTATGTGTTCAGAAATAAGCAGTCATTACTTGCCCTAGTAACTGAATGTCTTTATTCTCTCATCTGATTACGTAATCTTTATCTTTAACCTCATCCCGTTTTATAATCTGTAATTTTGCTTGTCTCTTGTTTCTATGATTTGAGTTGAACTCAGTATATTGTTACCTAATTTATTAGTCACTCTGCACCTTACTCACCTCTCGTCTTTATTATGTAACTCCTTTATCATTGTATGCATACATTTATTTTGACTTGAACTGCCTGTGTAAAAACTATGAGCACAATTTTCTGAGCACTGTTCACTTACTGTGGAACTTTCTGTCAACTGACAAGATGTAAAATTTGCAAATATGTTGAAACCTTCCTGTGTGCAAACCTCATAATTTATTTAGGCTGCAAGCAGATGACGAGGAGCCTGCGAAATAAATGATGGTACCATATTGTTCTGCACAAACCACTGTTGTTCTTGCATTATACAAATTCATCAAGGGGAATAAATGCATGAAGTTTATAGAAAAACACTGTAATTTAGTCAAACACGTCAATGTGTCTCACATTTTGCACAACATTATGCAAGCAACGACAAGTGAATATGGCATTGTCGATAAGACACAACAAAGACAGCTACTGTCAAGCATTCAAGAGAACTCAATATCAGGTGAATGTGATTATGTGAAACAGGAAATTTCACTGAAGAATGGAGTATACATTAACACTATTACATTACGATTTCCTGTTGATTCGGTGGAATCATCACGCAGATTGCGACAACTCAGTTTGATTTCTAATAAATCTACTGATGCACCACAACAAGTAGGTATTGGAGATCTTATGTCGGTTCCACATAGTAGAAATGGCTGACGTATCTTATCACTCTACTCACTGAGACGCGACGCCGAGATTTCAGGAAATAACCATTATTGCACCATATCACTCAATATCCACACCCACCAATTTTCAAAGAAGTAATGGCGAGCGTAAATCAGTATGCAAAACACAGTGAATAGCGGAATATGTTTATTATTACATCACATTGCACAAAATTATTACAACGAAAATGTTAATCTACTGCACTACATACACTACAAATACAGGTGATGCGATTGCCCGCCTCGCTGACTATGCTCCCAATCAATGCAATCTCAAACGACCTATTGGTGAAATGAAAATAAACAAAAGACATTGAAGACAATTCATACACAACAAATTCATATCAGAAATATTAGGTGAATTAGTTGAATTATCTTGAATTACTCACGTTTGTCAAATGGCACAGTGTCGTGTACCACAGCAGCAAACACTGTGATCAATTGGATGATGAAGATGACGACACCGATGGCCAATCTTGATTGTAGAAACTTTGACTGCATTCTCAGTTCTACGGATACTGATTGTCAGACACTGTGATACACGATCATCTTCACTCCATCGTATTTATACTAAATGGCTAAGCACCAACCCACGCAATCATGCTGACGTTTCATACGACGGAGAGACATATCTCACATGCGTATGATTGTGTTCACTGAGAGAAGTTCAGACTGGTAAAGCCAATCAGCACAGCTGTCCACGTTTCAAATTCCACCAATAAAATCAACTCCATTCTCACCAATTCTCAATGAGATTCCATTACGTATTTCCATTCGTCAAACATTTTCTTTGTGAATTAGATTGACAGCATCTGAATGTTGCCGTAGCTAATGCAGAATGACGCTGTCATCTAAGCGAGGATGAAACGATTATCACTGACTTCTTAAACGTTTTGAGCTCATCTGCAATAAGCGCCGACTGTCTTAGACTGAGTGGCGTTGTTTGTGCATCTGACATGATTAGAACAATGATTGATTTTGAAGAATGATCAGTAGTCCCATTTTAACTGAGGAGCATTTGATATTTCACGTGAATGAAAATCAGTCAAATAATGTTTGCATACACTAACCTGCGAAAATGAGACTGACGGTCGTAAAGTCCTGGAGTGACGTTCGAGGAAATATCTGATGAATCAAAAAATCATTATGATATCCAGTCGTATTCAGCGTCATCCTCATCATCATCGTCATCGCTTCAAGTACCGTGGTCTAATTCGATATAAAATGTGTTCAGGGCGATTGTAGATAGCAACTGATAAAAACTCTGAGGATTGTAGTCCGTAACCGATGTATTCGACGAGTACGAAACGTGTACAGTGATGTAGTAATGCATGAGTTCTCCACATTTCACTGGTTCGTCCTTCATCAGAATATTTCGTTAGAAAATATTATTAGACAGAAGTGCAGGAGTTGAATAACTAGCTTCTTCTTGGGGATTTCATTTGTTTATCTGTATAATTGCAAATATGTATGTTTGTTTTGAATGTGTGTACATTAACTTTGTCAAACGAATATACAACCAGTATGTTTTTGTTGTGTTTAAGTAATACAATCGGCGTTCAGATAGATTTCATGTTTGTATAAGAAGGAAGTCGCAAAAGTGATGAGTTGTCACAAACGATTGTTAAAGAAGAGTTAATCATTACCGTGAATGGTTTGATAAAAGAGTTGTGCTCATGGTGTACATGGGAACAAAATAACATACGTTCAACACAATCTCTTACTCTTCGTATCAACGTGATGATACTTATCTCAATTTGTTGTCATTATCGAGAGGATAATTAATCTGGCGGTAAATGTCAGTCGTCAGTTCATTTTCGTGCATATAAAATATTGACTCCTAAGTTTTGATCACCATATAATTGTTTTCGAAATCTCTCTATCATCGAAACGTGTTTACTTATTTGGCAACAGTGAGGAAGTCAAACACTCAACTGAATTCACGTTGACCTTCTGCTATTGATACACTTCAGAATACGTGTTCATATTATACTCGGTATTTTGTAGTGATGCAAAACTGACAATCGAATGAAATCCGTCTGAATACGGACTATTACTACTGAAATACACACCGTCAAATCATAAAGAATATCTCAATAAATCAATAGGAGTTCTTCAATGAACACCTTTTGTTTATTCTCCCTTGAATGAAAGACATCTTTGATATCTTCCGTCGCGAAATATTTCATTCCATCATAACCTGAAACGCATTCGAAGCAGTTTTGAAAGAAGAATTACGTAATAACGTGAATGGTTTGATAAAAGTGTTGTGCACATGGTGTACATGGAAACAGAATGACATAAGGAATTAGGCGAGAGTTTTAAGTAGTTAGAAAAACAATGATACAAGCAGAAGATAAGTCAAAACAACAGAGTTGTTACCATGATAGCAGAGGTGGTTTGAATAATTTTTTTGCATGCATAGTTTCAGTTCTTTCAAGTGAACGCTTACGGGCTTCTGCGATGCAGAGAAGACGAAAACGTGTTGTCTATAGCAGGTTGTTCTTCACTTTGTACAGCACTTTGGAGCAGGCAGCGTTTCTTGGGATCGAATGACCTGTGGTGAGATCTTCGATTATTGCACTCTTCTCATGGCCACTACTTCGTTTCTGCAGCCACACTGGATAGCGAGCGTTCTTTTACCTTTTTTGACAGGGTGCGTGACGAACGACAGATGTACCTGGCTCCGTAGCAACAGGTGAACTGATATATACACATAGAAGTAGTCAAGTTCTTGTCATTTTGGCTTCTGTAGATCAGCGAGCAACTAGTGAACACTGCTCTCAATTTTGCCACCAAGAACGTTCTCCTTCTTCCAGAAGTCGAAATTCTCCTATTAATAATATCACTGAGTGGATCACCTTTGAAGACGAGGTTCAAACAAAGTATCTTTTTTGACACGTATGGTGTCTCCCGCTTTTGGATTTTCTATTTGATGTTTTTGTCTACGAATCACAGCTTTGATAGTTCCCTCCAGGAAATGTTTCAATCCATCATAATCTGAAACGCATTCGAATCGCAGACACTGAGACACCCAGGATAATATGGACTTGGAACAACCCACTCAGAAAACTGATGCTGTGAAATAAATACATATATTAAACTGGAGCGTTGTTGTAGTTAGTAATTTCATACTAGTTTGTTTATTAGATAATTCACATAGTGAAACAGTATTATTTACTGTACGACACAGTTTCGAACACAATTTTTTGTGCCTAATCATATCATTTATAAACGCACGACTTCGAAAATTGAGATTTACAGATTTCTCTCTTCTCTCCAATTTGTCGTAGAAGCAGTATAAGTTTCCAGATATATAGGACAGGTGTTGAAACATTCTGATTAAACTTTTGTGCACTTTTTTCCATGAACGAAGCTTCCGTTATGAATCTCTTCCTCCATTTACCTTCCTACACTTAGATTTCACAACTCTCATCCTATCACATCCTATTGTATACTTGTATTCGGTGTAATTACATGTTGTGCTATACTTGAACTGTTCGCTGGATTTCTTAGCTTATTCGGGTCAACTGATCTTGATTTTGCCAGGTTTTCACTCTTGGCTCTTTTGACTGGCGCTTGTCTACTACTCTGATGAAGGTATTTGACCTGACAATGATTGCAGGCAGAGGATTAGTTAAACTAAACTGTTTTATTTAATAGACTGCATTCCACAGAATCCTTTAACTGACAAAGCTTGCTTCTATTTGCGTTTGTGAGTCTGAATGTCAGCCAATTTTATTCCTGCCAGCATTGTTAGGAATTCTGCGTAATGTTTCCGAGTGTCCTTCTGTGTATGGAATGGCTCCTGATGATTTAGATTCCTTATTGTTGGTGGTGTCATTATCTAGCGCAAATTTTTAACGTACATGTTGTCATTAATGTTACTTTTATTGTTATTGCCATCATTATTATTATCATCACTATCACTGCCACCATCATCAATTCTATTTTCACATTTCTCAACATACTTCCTGGCTGATTTATCAGGGTAATCAATAAGTTTCAAAGCTTCACTTTTATGCCTCAATTCCTGTCTTAAATTTTTTTGATACTACCTAGTTTTTTGTGCTTTATTGCTTAAACATTTCAACAACCCTATTTTTACTTACATAGAATAGGATAATAGGAAATTCATAATCAGTTCAAATGTGTGGGTTTACTGTAAACACCAGTGTTTAACTTCCTATATTCTTTTTTTTCGCTACAGTCTAACATTGGAAGCACCTCTTCATGACTGTCTTTATCGAATCAACTGCACAAACGTGTTTAAGGAAGGATTTAATACGTGTGTCAGATCTCCAAAAATATTCAATTCCACCAACGATGACAAATAAGAAAGAAGAAAGAAATCTATAAACTTCAAGTTTCGAATTCGTGTGATTATAAGTGATTTGATGCTGAAAAAAAAATTTTGTTTGCATTGCTTCATTCAGCAATATATATTATAAACAAACGAATATGGAACACTTTAATATAACAATGTCAGCGATTACAACATTCTCTGGAGACATAAAGGAAGAATGAGGAAAGTAAATAATTAAGACCAAAATGGATATGAGTCGCATTTTCATCTTCAAGCTTACGCAAACAGACGGAAACACGGAAATATGAGACGCGTTGTTCGCTCACAGAGAGCAAACTGTCAAGTAGTCAAATTGTTAAGCAAAAGATGTGAACACACTCTCACTCACGTGAATTGAAGGAGAATAACCTGAGAATATTGCGTTAGGTTGTTCAAAATGTTTCACTGTAAATCACACATTTCAGGAATGTGTGTTGTCTATTGTCAACTCTGAGAAATATCTGTGTACAAATGCGGGTGGTATTTCTATTCTAATAAGATTCAGCGTGTGAGGTGAAGCTTGTTATTATGAGGAGGTTTGCATAGATTTTCTCACGATATTTTACTCAAAGTTGTGAATAGTTGATTTCAAATATGGTTTCAGAAATACTGGTAGTTTTGCTAAGCACAGTGTCGACAGTCATCATCTCTACTGGTGAAATGTCTCCCAGATGAGAATTAATCCAGAATGTGAAACAGAAAATGCCCAGGCCAGAGGCTTCCTGGCGATTGTTTTCAACAATCTAACATCCACAATTCATAGTGCACCATGATTTCGAGTTACCAACAGTGGTCGCCACCATGCAAACTTGATAGAATTCAATGTGTGCATTCAAAGTCTCCGAGACTGTCCTATTGGTGATCACTTGCGATCTCCAATAAGTGTGTCAGTATTGACGACTATGACTGCAGCACTGGTTGATGCGGTTTCGAATGTCAGGATGGACATGAGTCCCTGGAGTTTTGTAGATATACCTGGCATGAAACCTAGGTCAAGAAATGCTTCCTGCAGATCGCCTCCAACCATCTGGTATGAAGAAAGACTTAAGATTATATTTTTCTCTGACTTGCACCATTATGCGTACAAACACATGTATGATACACTTACTCAATAATTCCACAAGTTCATTCGTGCGAGGTCAGCAATATACGTGGATGACACGTGATCGAGGAACACATTAAATTTTCAATCTACGAAGTGTTCATATTTGTCATCATTTTATCTATTTTGATATATTGTTTGGCAAATGGGCTCACATCGCCATATCTCCATTGAGCTGGGTGTCACTGATCTTCTTCGGTTAGTCACACAGCTGCTCATAAATATTCGCAAACACATAAAATCAACGTGTCCATGTCTCCTTAACACTTCTCACTCGTCACTTCACATTCCGATTCTACTCCATGCGGAAGTCCCCGCAAAGTATGTCCCAGCCTATACTCACTTTCTTCTGCATAGTGGCTGGAAACAGATTCTTTCCACATTCGTGATAGCTTGCAATATTTTTTGCTTGACTCCGTCTTATGACTTTTTGTCCTCCACCATCCAGCGAGGGCACGCACTGTCTAAACCTGCAGCCGATTCGAAATTGTCGTGGTAATGCTAGCGAAATGTATGTAAAATATATTATATCACTTTTTCGACATTAGAGTTTGAAATCATTCTTCTGCTGCCCCTTGACACACCGATTTCAGTGTAATAAGCGTTGCTGGCCTTTATTATCGTTATTATTATTATATTATCGTCCGTGTCGTCTTTTTGGTTGAAAGGAGACGATACAACGAACTCCCTATTTCTCACAGAGGCGAAGACTGATGCTGTTTGTCTTTATTAGTATAAGTTTGTTAGTGAGTTTGTGAAATAATTGATTCTACAAATACTGATCATCGTCCAAATAATAATGAAGACATGGGTGCTACTATGAAATGTGAAACAATCTGACCCTTGTGATATCTGTGTGTGGAAACACACATCCACTAAAAATTGAGGTGCAGTGGACTACTGCGAAACATTCAATAAGTTTCATCCAGTAACACATACAACCGGTTGGTTGAATCGCTGCTTCGCAATGACATAGTTAGATTCTGCAGTGTGAAATCCAGCGAAGAACATTTGACATCCATTAGAGTTCATCAACTTTTACAGAAGATATCAATAGTTAATTTCGAAGTGAAGCACAGTAAATAAGAGGCTTCGATTAAACTAGTCGGGTTCGAAGGTGATCCCGTCGAAGGAATAGTCGACAGAAGATTGACTACCCTACCAGCCAGAATGATATATGCATCAGGGAAGTACGTTCCCATGTATTGCAGCACGTGTTTATCAGTGAAGTGGCATGTGACTATTCACAGTGTCCATGGTGAATACGGATGTGTATAGCAATTCACATGTGTTAGTGATGTCAGTGAGATTAAGGGAACAAGTCGTTTCAACTACAGGCGGAACTGACGAGGATATCAAAGCAAGAATCGGAAAAGCAAGACAAGCTTTCATTACTCTTAAGTCTGTGTGGGGGTCAAAATAAGATCCGGATTTTCAACTCCATTGTGAAGTCATTGCTACTATACAGATCAGAGACTTGGCCAGTGCGTCATGAAGGGCATCCCAAACAAACTACAGACCTTCATTAACAGTTGTCTTCGCTCAATACTCAACATCAGATGGCCGGCCAGAAAAGATCAGCAACAGAGATCTCTGGGAACGAACCAACCAGGAACCAATTGTGAAACAAATAAGCGGGAAGAAATGGAGATAAATTGGCCATTCTCTGAGGAAACCATCAAGTGACATCACTAGACAAGCCATTGCTCGAGTGGAACCCGAAAGGGAAGCGGCGAGTGGGTCGTCCAATGGTGACTTGGAGGAGGTCATGTGAAGAGGAGATGAAAACGTGTGGGCAGACTTGGAGCCAGGTGGTGACTCTAGCAGAGAACCGAACGCAATGGAGACGCACGGCTGAAGCCCTATGTTCCTCTAGGAATTAAAGGAAACAATAATAATAATAACTACCCTGTTTCGTGTAGAAGCAACAGTATAAGTTGGAGTGTACAGTTGGAGAAAATGTATCCAAAACAGTAATTCTTCTTTTGGAATTCTTAACAGGGAAAGAACAATGCGGATCCATTCTTTTTCATAGTTTCTCATCATGTGCGAAAATGTTTGAAGCGGTGTTTCTCGAAAACTGCATCTTCGCTGAACTACTTATTTTATGCTTGAATCCTTTTGTAATGCAAATAAATCACGGCTTTATTAACAATTAATCAATCAGCAACAATATATATTCACCACTCATCAGCCTAAGGAGTCATCAAACATCGAAATAGTCTGAATATAGAAAAAGGTACATATAGGACCCAGCATATTGTGATTTAGTGTGCAAGATCAATTCATCGTCATTTGTCCCACCTTGGTCTTTGTCGGATAGCCAACCAACGAGAGTAGACATTTCCAGCCAATAAGAACAGTCAATACTCACGTTTGTGTGCCAAGTTTATTTTGGGAAAGCAAATGTATAAATATCATGTGTTGTTTCTGAAACCATATTGCATAATAAAAGAATATCTTACAGTCACAGCCCTCATGCTACAGTTTCTGAGTTGCGTTGATGGTGTGCATTCATTTGAAGTTGAAAAAAATTGCCTAGACACTGGCTTGATTATGAACTCGCCATCAGACATTATTCGCTATTAACCTTGCTTGATTTGTGTCAATATTTCTGATTTGCATTGCGGAATAGATGTCAATAAAAGCAAAGAAATACCATCAAGTTCGTTGCATCATCCATGGTTCCCCTATTCATATTGCAAAAACAGAAGGCACGACACGGTAGCCGAAGGATATATTTGATTGATCAAACAGCTGTTTATATGTGTACAGTTTATATTCTTTAACCTATCCCTGAGCATGTGATTTCGGTCTGCATCAAAGGACATGAAACAGAGTGTTCAAATATACTTAAAATTGTGCTGCTAATGCTGCATTGAACTGTGTGTATACGGGAGGATATTATTCCCTTAGTACACATTGTTAGTCTCACACATCCACACTCTTCCCCCTGTTTAACAGTTGAAACTGAATTCAGCTTCATCTTCTCTGTGTTGGTGTCTTCGTTTGCATTTCTCGCTGCATCCATTTCTGGAGCTCGCTGACATTCATCCGCTCCTCTATGTTTGCATTTCCGACAGTATATACGTGACAACGTCTCGTGGTGCCTGTGATTATCTTTCTCATTTTGTAAGCCGTTTGCATGACCCTGGCGCGTATCCGTCGGTGTTTCGCTTATCTCTTCTTTGAACCTGATCTCCTATCTCAAATGCTGAGGACTTCACCTTTACCCTCTGTTCGGAATTCGCAGCGCCTATCTTCTGCTTTAATTTCACGTTGTTGATTGCTTCTTTTTAAGACATCCGGCATCTCGTCATACTCCGCTGTTGGCCTTATTATTTAATAAAATGAATTAATGAAAAGAACCAAGTGTATGAAACTCCTGCGAATGTGGCTATTGATTGGAATAACCTTAGCGGACCGTTGCGTGACGTCGCAAAGGATATGATGACTTGTGAGTGGGCTTAACCATGAGCTGAGTAAATAAAGCTCGTTTTTCAGAAATTTACAAAAACTTTTCTTCCAATTACGCACAGATTACCAACCACGTCAATATTCCCGTAGTGAATCATTGAATGAGACAATGAATAAAACGATGTTTTAATAAAACAAAGTGAATTCCAAGCATGTCTTTTGTAGCATAGATCAGAATGAGTACAGGGAAAGAAACAGTTCACTATACATGTGAATGATTCCCTACAAGACACACATATAACTATGAACAACTCTCTCTCTCTCTATCCTTACCACCTTCACTCACTCTTCAATTCCTTCTGATGATTGACATCTGAATCCGTGTAGACAGTATTCCAGTTAGTTAACAGTTAGTCAGTCATTCCCTCTCATAGTCTCAAGACGTCACTCAGTAGACGGATTCAGTATGCTCGTATATTTTTACTGTGTACTGCTGAAATACTCTCATCACAACGACTCAATAATTCAGCATATCGTGTCAAAGAAAAGCTTAATTTTTACGTCGACCAGTACTCAACTCTATGAACTTTTACAGATAAGTAGGAATATGACACATTCTTATTGGTTTATCGAAAACATGGCAATGTGCATGAGCATGAGATATTTCGTTACATAATCTTTTGTTCACAAGTATGTCACATCTTTTGCATTCAGTCTACTACTTTCTGGCACTTCGATGGACGTTTTCCATCATTTGAGGAATATGCTGTAGAAGTTGAACTCATGTTTTCTCCATTTTGTTAGTCTTATTTCAGAGCTACATTCTACCGGAATCAGTGTGTATATCTGCTTCAGCGAGTAAGTAATTATAAAATGTCGATTTTTAAAACTAATGTGAAGTCAAAGCTGCAATGTGCTACACAGTCTTATCGTATGCTTTATGGAAATTATTTTTAAACGGCTGTTTAACTCCATCATCAGCATTAATGGCAACATACTGAATATAAGTTGATTAGAAAGGATGAGGGAATAGAAGTTCGATTGATGATTGATGACACATACTCGCTTCATACTGTTTTCTAAGTTTCTCTTAAGCTTATCAACATGCTCAAATATTCTCCTCACACGATAGCAAACATCATTAAACATCGTCTCAAGTTATTTCCGTTTCCTCTTGAGTGGTAGCTTGTTCTTCTTCGATATTTGCTCAAACCTCCTGTGAACCTGATACGCAGTAAGCAGGGAAGTAATATGTCGGTAAAAGTTTGAGGCGAGTCAAAATTGATCTCTGTCTAATGGAGGCAATCCTGTTGTATTATTGAATGTTTCCTCTCTCGTGGATGTGCCGTTATCTAAAAGATTTGTTGTGTGAGGATCAGTAGTAGTATTAGCCTTCTCAGGTGTAATTTGCTGGAAAGAGAGAGTTCGAACCACACACCTACTGACTAAATTCGAAGGAAGCACATTATTTGGCATCCTCATCCGTTCCACCTGCAGTTGAAACAGTGCTGCATTTATAAGTGAGGAAAGTACCCCCCCCCTTAACACTTCTCCCGTTGCAATTGTCTCGTGCTTCCTGCTGCAGATAACAAGCCGTCATAAATTAATCATTGTTGACCTTAATGGTGCAATTCACACGAATTTTTCATTGCAGTGATTCGTGACGCTTGTATATTGCTGCTTCCAAATTTCATTTTCCTGACATGTAATCATGATCCAGTTCCTCAATAGCATGCAATTTCATGTGGACGTTATTGTCAAGATGAGGTCCACATTTTCGCCAATATGTTCACGAGTCGATCTAAGTCGATCTTGTACTTGTAACTTCAAAATATGCACCATATTATTCGCCAGCTGCAAAGAGTAATCAAAGGCATCAGAGTTAGCTTAGGTGGACAAATAAAAAAAGCAGATATGAAGACATCTAAAGGCAGCATCAGCCATGATGTACGTGGGCTCTTCTTATCAAGAGACATCGATAAACGGTCAGCTTCGTGAAGAATGCATCCCCAACGAGTGACTGTGGATGTGGCAACATTGGCGTACACCGCTTTCATATATTATCAGAAATGATACTGCGAAAGTCCAAGATACTTTCGACAGGGTAGAGTTAATTCCATCTTTATCAATATTTCATTGGTGTTGACCTTATACTACTTCTCACTAGCAAGTAGTATGCTATAGATTTTGTTCACAACATTAATGATACAAATATTCATCTTATTATTATTGACAATAAGTTGACACAGCACAGAATCTTCAGCCTATACCAGTCGCAAAATACCTACACTTCATACATGGCATTCCAAGAAAATGGTGTTTGGGAGTAGAACATTTAGCTCGGCATTGTCCCATCTGAAATAATGTCCATTATTTTCCAATATTCTTCTCTCATGACATTTCAGAAGTAAACTGTTTTATGTTGACAATAAAGTCTAAATGCACTCGAGTTCATGCGGCTATCCAAAAAAATAATGACCTCCTCCTCACACAATTTCCTCCAGTCCATCATCCGACCCAAGCACTACTCGTCATTTCCCGTCGAGTCTCAACCAGGGAGATGGCTAAACGTGCCATGGCATGCTACGATCGGCCCAGCCTGTTTCCTTATCCACGTAAACTTCCTCTGAAATATTCTTGCAACTACAGCTTCTTGATTGATTCCTTTCATTGTGAAAGCTTCTTCTTTTTAATTCTTTCTCACTTGACATCTGATCAACAATATGAAGTCGGTGAAGACAGCTGTTGGAAAGAGGCTGCAGTTGCCTGTCAAGGATGCATTTCGTCACCGATTTATACTACTCGTTAACAGTAAGTAGTATGAGTGTGTATTGACAATAATAATAATTATCCTGCAGCCATCTGGAAATGTCAATTATAAAATCGTCAGTAGCATAATATGTGACCAGCAAACACCACTCGGGAACAGTTCATCTCATGTATTGGGATACGCTGCTACCCACGATCATGCTTTCTTATCCTGAAGTTTAGCAGAAACTTGTGAACCAGCACGTTTTAAAGATTTGGAATACTCGCGAAATTGAGTGATGCCACCGGAGGTCACAGTTTGTTGATACAGCAAAGCAAAGTAAACGAGTGAAGTAATGTGCAATACAGTGAATGACGGTTTTGTTAGCAGAGGTTTTAAACAGGCCAACTGCTTGCTTTGCTTTTATTTGCTCTGTTGTCTTTTCAACATTGTTTATTCCGATCAGATTCTTAAAGATCTGATCATTCGAACTGAAACTGAATACCAACAGACTCCTTCAAAGTCTAACACCCAAAATTGAAAATTCTCTTTGGTGTAAACTAAAACCAAAATCAGATGTGCATTCAAGATTTTACGGTCAATCAAAGATTGATAAGCCCACAGTTCCAATAAAACCAGTAGTAGATTTCACCAAATCACTGACATATAAGCTCTCCAAATACTTATTTTCGATACTATAACCACTGCAAAAGGATACTCGAATTATTGTGATGGATTCATAGGATTTCAAATCCTAAATAGAGCACCAAGAAATTGATAAAGAAGACAATCTGGTGAGGTATGATAATAACTCATTATATACTAGTATCCCGATCAACGAAATTCTTGATATCATTTCCAGTTTACTTGAACCAGATATAACGCTTTCACAAAGACGTCCACTGGACACCAGTCAAATAATAAAGAGCTTAAAATTCTGTCTAGAATGCCATTATTTTACATTTGAAAGGCACTTACATGGACAGACAAACGGTGATGATTTCAGCTCACCAGTTTCCCCAATTTTTGGCGACCTTTTCATGAATAGATTCAAAGATAAAATCTTCTAAAGCATCCTCACTCCTAAAATATGATTAATATACATAGATGTTACTTTTGCAGTGCTGAAATGAGATCTACTCAATTCATTCTTGGAGAAAATACACTGTCTATCTACCAGAATCCAGTTTACTTCAAAAGCAGAGTCAGACGTCGGTGAACTACCATTTCTGGACTGTCTGGCTAGTTAAGAGGAAGGAAAACTGTCGTTTTAGTATATCTATATTGAGAAAGCGAACCCACTGCAAAAAATACTTTGACATCATATCACCACACCCCAACAGTTTGAGGGTATCAGTCGTTTCAAGCCCTCTTAGACAAACACGCTCTCTGATAACTGATGGGAAAGAAAAAGTGGAAGGAGAAATATGAAACATTACTGAGACTCTCAAGCAAAACAACTAGCCATGGAACTTCATCAACAAAATCAAAACTGACAACAAATACGGGCGAAAGCGTATTCCGAAAACATGGACCTCACGATGTCAATTCATATAGAGCGGAAACGTCAGACGACATCAGAAGAGTACTTAATAAGCTCGACATCCGAGTTTTCTTCAAAACATCAGGCACACCACTAAGCCACCTTGTCCATATAAAGACCATACACCAAAAGGTTGTCTATCTAATTGTGTCTATCAAATAAAGTGCTTGGAATGTGATGAGATAAACAACGGACAAATATCACCGAACATTACTCGGACAAACATTCTGAGAAATCAAAATCAGAGGAATTGCACACCATGGAGCATCTGTTCAAACACCGAAAAATCCAGTTAAGCTTGTTTTTTTTTTATTACTTTATTTTACTTTTGGTTACAGCTTAATGTCACACCGTATTTTCAGTACAAGTACGGAATTTTCAGCATGAATATCGGTAGCCCAAATTTTGCAGGCCGACCATAGTTATTGGGTGTGCGTCGACAGGGGATCGAACCCCGGACCATGTGCATGGTCGGCGAGAGTCCTAACCACTGTGCCACCGACGTACAAACGTTGCAGAAACAGCTCACCAAATCTATTTTGACAATGTTGAAATAATCCTGAAAAATGTCAGAAATTACAAAGAACGCCTAATATCAGAAGCCCTTCATATCAAGTGGTATCCATATTGTCTGAATTGGGGTGATGAACTAAAACAGAATTTGACCTGGTTAAAGAACCCCTCCACGCTCCCATGAAGTGACGAAATCAACACGAATGTGATAAGCTATTTGATTATGTAAACATAACTTCATACACTTATTGAATGCAACAATCTTCACTTGTTTTTTATCTTTAATGATTGTCCAAGTTTGAAGTGCAAAATTTCCCCACGCTGAGGAACGATAATTAGGTTGAGACTTTGTAAATTTTGGTTAAATAATACTACTTTGATAAAGCTTGTAGCAGCAGCATTAAACAGCGAAACCTCAGTGAACACAATTATATCGTTTTGTTTTTCTCTCATTGGGAAAGTTAAAAATCCCTGTATTATAAATTATAAGGTTTGTTTTTACGCTTGCATGAGAAAAAATATTCCAATATATGGGAATTTGCAGAGTAGGTTATTCACACCGATGTCATTGACCCAGTTGAAGCATATCCATTCCTCCTGAGAAACAACGAAGTCATCATTCATGAATATATATATATATATTGGAACTAAGTTAAGAACTATCAAAGAAGGAAGGTTCCGCTTACGGAATACCCTCTCATTTGCTTTAGACAATAAGTTGACCAACATAACACAGATCATCATAATCGTCATGACCAGCCGCTATCGTTGACAATTTTCATAGTCATTCTGGGTACACTCTCGTGCTCGCCACTAACTCACTGCCTTCACAGTAATACCCGTTCATGTAAATACCGACTGATCTCAATCTCACACAAGTAAAATGAAGCGTTTCACGCGACAACTGTCAGTTAATCAGTGAATTGAGATCACCGTCATTAGCGAATTGCATTGTTTCAGTATTTACTTTCACCACTATAGTTATTGGAACAATAATATGTCAGCTGACAACTTTTCAGTAGTGTATTCACATTGCATTTACTTGGCTGGCATTCAAGAAAATCATTTTATGTTTATTGAGTGGAAATTGTAACCGTCATCTCATTTGAGAAACCTCTGAAATGCACAGGATAACGAGTGTAGGAGGCTGAAATTGTGGCCTGAATAGGCTATCATCCCGATATGGGTTCGCAAGTACATTCAGTCAGCCACGATTCGCAGCTTCGGCAAATTTGTGGTCATTGATCATCTCCAACCAACCAGATTGGAAGTTATACACATAACATCAGAGACAAAACTGGTCACAACTAATCAGTTTCCGGAATATAGAAATGTCTATCCTGTGCTATCGCACTCTCCACACATGAGGTAAGTGATAGTGACATGGATTTATGTTTGTTGATTGCTGCTCAAGTTTCAACCACGCCACTGAGCAACGCTGACCTGAGTGCTTGTTGGTAATATCTATAGCTTTGACTTAAACTAGAATTATGTTGGATGATTCCAGTACAACCTGATATTTACAAGAATGAGAAATGTGACAGGAAAAGTACATTAATATGTTTCATATTCTTATACCATTTGGAGTAACAATGGAGTAAACATTTTGTTGAATGAAGTAGATACGATGACAGAGAAGAAGAATGGCACAGAATTCGAAAGCTCAGAACTCATCAACGAATCGCAAACATGTCATGCATCCACATTGTAGTTATTACGGAAGTCTGATATACACAGATGTAGAGAGACAATGGAAGATATCATATTTGTGCAGATTCAAAGCTGGATTCAAATTTATTTTATCACGTACTCGTGTGAATAACAGAACCATAGATGATGCAGGTAGGTTGGTCGTATTCCCATGCTAATATTGACATCTAGTCGACAATGCAAACTAGCAATATTAACACAAATCACGGAAAGTTAATAACAAATAATGTCTAACAGTGAGTTCATAATCAAATCAGTCAGTGTCCAGGTATTTTCATTTTTTCACATTTGAATTGAAAGTACACCACCAATGCATCCTAGAGAGTGAAACATCAGGGAAAATATTCACGTAATCAGTATGAGATGACAGCAGTCGGAATGCCTGAATTTCTCTACGCTTTTCTTTATTCAGACTGAGGACAGCTGTGGCTAATTAGTGATGAATGTGAATTTTTGCTGATTGAATCTGTGTGATTGAAGTGATGGTTCATTCGCATTACGAAAGTATTCAAACGTAAAAGACGTAGTTCAGTGAAGTGTCGGTTTCCAGGAGGAGATAGAGAGAAATTGGTGCAGAAGAATATGAATCCACTATGATCAGTTGATTCTCGTCAAGAATGTGCAAGATGTAACAACCACTACGATCACTATGCACACAACACTTAAATCACTTTCGACATTCTATTCTCACTTTCTCAGACGGCCAACTCAACTGTTCAATCTGGGGATTTCTCACACATTGGGAAATTTTAACAGAATGAGCAAAAGTAAAAGGGAAGAAATCCTTCCATAGATCGACATGGAAACCAGAATAAGCTTTGAATTTCTTCATTAAACTTCAGACGAGCAACTTGTCGTGATATCAGAGGAAGTTTTCTAGCTAAATGATCCGGTGACCTGAACAAATTGTCAGTGTTACGTCTCTCTTAACTTTCATACATGTTGAAAAACGATGAAGTTTAATGCGTACACATTGTTCCGCACCAAAGTGTGTTCTGTCTGTCTTTTATCGAATTCATTTCCTCTACCTGCATAATCGAATTTATACGGTTGATTTTCAGGAAGTAGGGTGATAATAGAAGTAATGAGTCGTCATAACTATAGTAGCTTGTATGAATCACATCATTAGAGGCGTTGAATGAGCGCACTGAAGTTATGTAGTTCGATGTATATTTTATTGGTTGAGATTCAATGAGGACGCACACGCAAATAAAGGAGAATTTGAAATTACATGAGGCCTCTGGAGAAGTACACCGGCTATACAGATTTGAGAAACAAACGCAAGCAGAAAATCAAGTTGGTAGAAAACATTAGTGAGTTTGTTACCTTGATAGCAGAAATGGCGGGATGATTCTCCCTAGTGTGAATAGCTCCAGATACCACATAACATCAAAATGTTTTTACAGTAAGCAGTGCAAAGGAGATGAAAGTGTATTATTTAGGAAAATTGTTCTTCACTTTAGAGTTCACTGCTAGTAATACCACTAATTTTTCTCCCACCTTCACTTCGAAGTCAATACAATGACGCTTGAATATCTGACGATTGACCAGTCTGTTTATGCAGGTAATCTGTTCACCATCAATACTCACGGAGTGAAGCCAAATCTACAGCCTTAAACCAGGTGATAAGCAATTGCAAGAAGCAGACAACAGACCAACTATATATGTATGCGTGTAAATATAGCTGAGGAGAGGAGTAGATCTGGGTTCAGACCACTGTCTAGTACAAGGGACTTTCAAGGTGAAGCTGAAAGCCTCGAGGATACCTAGGGATAGGCCACAATACAAGTTCAACACGCAAAAAATGAAGGACACAACCACAAGGGACATTTTCACTGCAACCGTCAGAGCAAAGCAGGAAACACTACGTGGCACCACTGAGGAATCATCCGTGGAAGACCATTGGAACTCTCTGAAGGTAATTTTCAACGAAACGTGTTCAACGGTTTTAGGAAGAAAGAAGAGACAAGATAAGGAATGGCTCTCAACGGACACTAGGAAGCTAATAGAGGAGAGGAGAAAGGTGAAAGAAAAAATGATTCAATGCAAAGATGGACAAGAGAAAGAGAAGCTGAGCTCAACTTACACAGCACTGGACAAAGAAGTGAAAAAGAGTGCCAGGAAGGACAAAAGACAATTCTACGACAATCTGGCCACTGAAGCTGAGAAGGCAGCAGGCAAAAGGGACCTGAGGACACTATATCAGATAACCAAGTCTCTATCCGGGAAGAGATCAACACAAGTGAAACCTATAAAAGACAGCCAAGGGAACCCAATTACCAAGGAAGAAAGACAGATTAAACAATGGGCGGACCACTTCAAAGGACTGTTGAACCGACCACCACCTACAACCTGTCCAGAAATATCAACAACAGCACGTATACAACTGCAAGTTGACACCAATCCTCCAACGAAAATTGAAGTCATGAATGCAATCAAGCTTCTGAAAGCTGGAAAAGCAGCTGCGCCAGATGGAATACCCCCGGAAGCACTGAAAGCGGACCCAGAAACGACGGCAGATATGCTGACTCCATTATTGCAAAAGATCTGGAAAGAGGGAAAGGTGCCTACTGACTGGAGGAAAGGTTACGTCGTGAAATTACAAAAGAAGGGCGACCTAGGACTCTGCAAGAACTGGCGAGGAATCATGCTCTTGTCGATGTCAAGTAAAATTTTGAGTTGCACCATCCTGGAGAGAATAAAGGACGCACTGTATGCAGAATTCCGACCAGAACAAGCTGGATTCAGGAAAGGCAAATCATGTTCTGACCAAATTGCAACTCTACGCATCATCATCGAACAAAGCATGGAATGGCAATCAAATGTCTATCTCAACTTCATAGACTTTGAGAAGGCCTTCGACAGCGTTGACCACGAAGTAATTTGGAAACTACTCGAGTACTACGGCGTACCCTAAATATTCATCAACCTTATTCAACAGCTGTACGACAACGGCACATGTCAAGTGATCCACAACGGAAAACTCAGCGAAGCGTTTGGAGTAAACACAGGAGTCAGACAAGGGTGCTTATTATCACCAATGATATTCCTAATTGTGGTGGACTGGATTATGCGTCAGACAGTGGGAAACGAGGAGACAGGGATATCCTGGACCGACGTGAAGAATCTAGAAGACCTGGATTTCGCAGATGATTTATGTTTGATGTCACACAAAATCGAAGACTTACAAGCAAAAACCGACAAACTGGTCGAAGAAGCAGCAAAGACAGGACTTCAGGTGAACATAGACAAGACGGAGGTTATGAAAATAACCAACCAACAACAACAACAGCAGCAGCAACATCCAGCGCCAATCACCATCAACGGGAGGGATTTGAAAGAGGTTACTTCTTTCACTTATTTAGGGAGCATTGTCTCAACCACAGGAGGAACGGACGAGGATGTCAAATCGAGAATCGGGAAGGCGAGAAACACATTCATCAACCTGAAACCAATCTGGAAATCTTCGTCACTCAGCCTGCATCAACAACAAAATTCGGATTTTCAATACAAACGTCAAGTCAGTTCTTCTATACGGATCAGAAACTTGGCGGGTCACCAAGAATATTTCCAACAGGTTGCAGACCTTTATCAACAACTGTCTTCGTCGCTCTATACTGAAGATCAGATGGCCGGAAAGAATCACCAACAAGAAGCTATGGGAAGAAACAAGACAAGAACCAATCGCTCAACAAATATGCAGGAGAAAGTGGAGATGGATTGGATTCTCATTGAGGAGGGTGTTGGGTGACATCGCGCGTGAGGCCATTGCTCGAGTGGAACCCGAAAGGGAAGCGGCGAGTGGGACGTCCAAGGGTGACATGGAGAAGATCGTGTGATGAGGAACTGAAACAGTATGGAATAACATGGATGCAAGTGAAAAGTACAGCACAAGACAGAAGCAAGTGGAGGCGTGCAGTTGAAGCCCTATGTTCCACTAGGAACCCAAGGGAACAATAATAATATAAATATAGGTGATAAACAGTTAACAGGAAAGTCTTTGATTGGAGGTAAGCTCACGCGTATCAACTTAATATTGACAATGGATGTGTCGTGAATTGTAACTACAAAATCAATAATTTTGAAGAGAATATCACGAAAATTATTGTGATTGCAATCTATCGGACATCAAGCTAACTTGCACCTCGAAAACTGATAGAAAAATAATTAAGGAAATATTCATAATTCTGCAGGCATTTAGAGAATTTCAACTATCAGAACTATCACTTTCTGATATCTGCCCAGTAAGCTGCGTCTCCACTTCCTGGAGCAGCATTCGGATGAAGTCAGTTTGTTTTTTTGGTTCGCCCATCTGTTGACACCCATGTTGCCTTCTGGATATCCTTGTGTTTGTATACGCTGCCACCATTCACTAATTCATTTAAGGCACTGAAGTCGGCGAAGAGTTCTCCATTTTCATTCATTTCTCCGATAGCTTCTCTACCCATCATGAGTTCTCTTCCTGTGTTGTCTGGTTCCAGTTTGACGTTCACTTCTCTCATTAGTATTTTATTGTCACCACCTGGGGTATTGTCCTTTACTGTCTGTAGTTGTCTGTAAACTCGTCTTTCTTCTCGAGGTCTGCGTTGTTTTCAGATGCGTAGCATTGTATAACTGACACTTTACTTCCTTTGGAGTTGAATCTGGCGGTCATTATCCTGGGCGAGACTGCCTCCTATTGCATGAGGGCCTTTCTTGCCGTTGAAAGGCATCATGATAGCCACGCCCTCCATGTGCGTGTGGTTGCCTTCTTGGTAACCGGAATAGATCACTGACTCTCCTGTTTAAAATTTAGTGAGTCCATTCCCGTTCCATCTGATTTCACACATTCCCAGTACTTGAATCCAGTATCTTATCATCTCGTTTGCAATCTGGGTAGCTTTTTCAATCTCGTTCATGGTGCGGACACTCCATGTCCTCACGTAGACCTTACTTTTCTCGCAAGGTGACTCAGTGTATTGAAGTTTCTATAGCTTTTTTGTGAACAGGAAGGGGCTTGTTATACTAAAGTATAGTTTACAGAGGAGTGACCTTGTGGGTTGCTCCCCTGAAAATCAGGAAAACGAGGAATAAAGCAATCATAACAACGCCACCAAAAAAAATTGTTCACAACACGAATGGCATTGACAACAAAAATAAAAAATAAACTTAGCAGAATTATAACAGTCAGATACAGTTGAATTGAGGCGTCTCACTTCTTACGATGGGTGAAACATTTTACTTCTACACTGACTTCATATGGTTCAAGTGTTTTTTGACAACAACGATCATGCTTAGAGTCTCCAACAACTCCTCGATAACTGTCGCGAAGATGCGACCTCTTGCTTCATTTGTCAGTTTCTGTATTTCTGTGAAGACTCCAACTGATTCTGAATGTTCGTTCATCGGCCTCAACTCCCCATTTTCTCTCCAATTCTTTTGGATTCTGTCTGTCTAATGTTTGTTGTATGCATCTTGCGAAACAAATGTCACTGTTTACATATCCTAGTGCTCGCATACGTTGCCCTCAATAATCAAATCAGTGACTGTGGAGAATTTCGCAAATCAATCTCTTTTCCTATTCATCTCACTGAGTGAGCGAATTCCGAAAAGACATGAGTTCCATACGTGTGTTTTCTGTTCTCAGTTTGGCATTTATATCACAGACTCAGCTGGCAGAGCAAGCGGCCAACTGATAATAATAATTTTTTGGCAAGTTATTCACAACACAATGAACAAAATCGCGAAAATATCTACTCTCGTAATCTTTGTAAAACCAAATCTACTGAGAAAGTGAAAACTAATTAGCATGAACGTGTCACACATTATTTTTCCAGTGTGTTTCTCAAAGTTGGTTATTATTAGCTTCACCTTTTTATAAGTAAAAGAAACTATGAAAGAACTTTAATGACTTCAGGCTGCACTTTCACGTTGTTCTGTCTGCAATCAATAGACAAATAATTTGTCTGTCTGTGCTATGAAATTTCATCAGCAAACAAACTTATTTGCGGGAATAAACGTGAAGTGACAGGTGATCTGTATACTGAACTAATATTTTGATTTCCTCATCTGAGATTATGTTTCACTATGACAACAAAGTCATCGTCTGAATTTCAGCTTATTTCCTGAGCAATGTACACATACTATGATCATCAATGAAGGTGAGAAAAGACTACTTAAACAACATCGTTTCATTCGGCCATTTATATTATTGAATGAATGGATATAACTGAAGCTTAGTCTTGCGTTGGCTTTCAGACGGTGATTGACATTAGAATCAGTGTTGCTTTCAAATAAGTCAGTCCTCTATCAATCAGTCATCATCGCAATCTCATGAATCAATCAGTCAGTCAGACAGAACGTCATTCAGTGGATCAGTCAGCGTACGGATTCTTCGTATTTGCATGTGAAATGTTCCACTGATAACTACTTGTTATATACACTCACACTATGCAAGTGCATCACAGAACGCTACATTGTTCTATCAATTTTATTGTTCTTTAGGTTCCTCAGTGGAACATACGACTCCAAAATCACATCGCCATCTCTGGTCACTTAGAATGTGATTGTTTCCTCACTGACTACTAATTTTTATATGAACTGCATTTTCAGAGAATTTCCCGCCACGCGCAGCGACAACTACCAAAGAACATTCAACTTTTATCTGCCTTTAACAAAAAAGGAATTATTCTGATCACTGAATTCTATCCGGATGACTTTTGAGAGTGTGTAGCTTTTCAGGCATATGCACAGTCGTTCATCGCGATGAATAACTAGTCAATGCAGTGCGAAATACTCATACATTACTACATCACTGTACAGTTTTCTCACTGGTCGAAATGATTTGTAATGGACTGCAATCCACTGTCATCACATTTCACATTGAATGAGAGCGAGCGCGATAATGTTGATGCTGAAAGCGCTGTGGTATCACACTGATTATGAGATTCATCAGCAATTACCCGGAACTTCACTCCTGTAGCTTACGAAATTCAGTGTCAATTTCGCACGTGAGTGTATTTGAGCATTGTTCGATTGCTTCTCATTCATATGGAACAACAAATGCTCCTCAATGAAAACGTGACTACTCCACATGTTTGTGAGTGTGCGTGTACTATCGAGTCGACGACAGCTTTGAAACTCAATCATCCTTCTAATCATGTCAGACATTTAACCAATGTCACTCCCACAGTCTCAGACAGTCATTGCTTATTATACATGGGCTCAACCAGTAACTACAGCATAATTCAGATGTTGTCATTCTAATTCACAAATAAAAATTTGACCAATAGAAATACACCATTCGATCTCATTGACAATTGTTGAGGATGGAGATGATTTGACTGGTGGAATTGAAACTATTGAACAGCTGTGCTGATTGGTTTAACCAGTCTCCACTTCTCTTAATACACACACCCACACACATGTCAGATATGTCTCTCCGTTTCATGCCCCATCAGCATGAGTGTGTGGGTGGGTGAATGGCTTCCAAATTGTTATAAATACGGTGGAGTGAAGAGGATCATGTATGTGACAGTGTGACAATCAGTATCCAGAGAACTGAGAATGCAGTCGAAGTGTCTACGATCCAGATTGGCCATCAGTGTCATCATCTTCCTTATCCAGTTGATCACAGTGTTCGCAGCTGTGGTACACGATACTCTGCCAATTGACAAACGTGTGTAATTGAAGATCACTCAACTGAATAATTTTCTGAATAATAAGCATAAATTACTAATAACGATATAATTGTTTTTCTTTAAGTATGAATTGATTTTAAAATCTCTTGTTGCTTTCGTTTTAACACTAGCTTATATGAGGATGCTTCGATTGGGAAAATAGCCAACATCGTGGAGAACCAGAATCACTTGTATTTGTAGTGTATGTAGTGCAGCAGATTAACATTTCGATTCTGATCATTTTGTACAGTGTGATGTAATAATACACATTTTCATCTATTCTCTGTGTTCTACATACCGATTTACGTTAACGGTTATTTGTGTGAAAATTGGTGGATGTTGATATTGAGCGGAATGATGCAATGACTGATTTTCCTCAACTCTCGAGGAAGGGTGTCAAAACGAGTGTGATTTGGCATGTTTTAGATATGTCTGTCTTTTCTACTGTGTGGAACCGACATAAGATCTCAAATTCCTACATGTTGTATGGCGTTGGTTGATTTATTAGAAGTGAATCTGCGTCATCTTCCTTTGTGAGATTCCATCTCCTCTCAAATTATCTGAGTGATGATTTTATTAAGTCAACGCGAAATCCTGGTAGAAAAGGAGGAATCAGTACTCGTGTTTCGCATTCCTCTTATATTGACTTCTCTTGAGTTCTTGAGTAGCTCACTGTTTTTTTGTCTCATCGATAATGCCGTATTCACTTGTCGTCGCCTCCATACTTTCGTGCTAAACGTGAGACACATTGACGTGTATAGAATGCTTTTCAGTCTGTTGTTCTGTGGACGATATTTCGCTGAAGCAGATATTTCTGACTGTTGTTATATATCACATTAATTGCATCTCACAGTAGTCGCGAGAGAACTTTCATGAATACGATATCACACCTGGTCTGAAAACATTCAGATGGCATAGCGTCATTGTAGTCAAGCTGAAATAAGCTGTTAAAATTCATGACAATCAGGTACAACCTGTATATGATCCTGAATCAGAGATGATTATGGCGATGCTATCGAGGACGTCAATGTATTCACTGTCTCACAAATATGTTCAAGGATCATCTTGGAGGTGATGAGAATGAGTAAACTTATCCAAGGATTAAGAATATTGATAGTGCGAAATTGAGAAGAATTGCTGTGTGGCTAGAGGAAGATAACAGGAGGTTGTTCGATTCATGTTGATCCGCATGACGGAAAATGCTGAGAAAATACAGTTCACATACAAATTAGCGGTCAGTGAGGAAAGAACTGCTGTTTATGTGATCAGGAATCACGATGAACTGTTTCACATAGTACTCTTAGTCAGCGGATTCATATGTGTATATATTATTATTATTTCCTTTAGTTCCTAGAGGAACATAAGGCTTCAGCCATGCGTCTCCATTGCGTTCGGTTCTCTGCTAGAGTTTTCACCTGGCTCCAAGTCTGCCCACACGTTCTCATCTCCTCTTCACATGATCTCCTCCAGGTCGCCCTTGGACGACCAACTCGTCGCTTCCCTTTCGGGTTCCACTCGAGCAATGGCTTGTCTAGTGATGTCACTTGCTGGTTCCATCAGAGTGTGGCCAATCCATCTCCATTTCTGCCTGCCTATTTGTTTCACAATCGGTTCCTGGTTGGTTCGTTCCCAAAGATCCTTGTTGCTGATCCTTTCCGGCCATCTGATCTTGAGTATTGTGCGAAGACATCTGTTGATGAAGGTCTGTAGCTTGTTTGAGGTGCTCTTTGTGACACGCCAAGTCTCTGATCCTTATAGTAGTACTGACTTCACATTGGAGTTGAAAATCCGGATCTTATTTTTGACGCTGAATGTTGTTGACCTCCACACAGACTTGAGAGTAATGAAAGCTTGTCTTGCTTTCCCGATCCTTGCTTTGATATCCAAGTCAGTTCCGCCTGTAGTTGAAACAATGCTTCCAAAGTAGGTGAAGGAGGTAGTTTCTTTCAGGTTCCTTCCATTTATGCTGATTGCTGTCTGTTGTTGTTGTTGCTGTGGCTGTTGGTGTTGGCCAGGAATCTTCATCACCTCCGTTTTCTCTATGTTCACCTGGAGTCCTATCTTTGATGCTTCTTCTGCTAACTTGTTACTTTTCACTTGCATATCTTCCAGTTTCTGGGAAATCAGACATATATCATCGGCGAAGTCCAGATCCTCCAAGTTCTTTGTGTGAGTCCATTTTATGCCTGTTTCCTCATTGCCCGCTGTCTGACGCATTATCCAATCTACTGCAATCAGGAAAATCATTGGTGATAGTAGGCAGCCTTGTCGTACTCCTGTCTTCACTTCGAAGGATTCCGTGAGCTTCCCGTTGTGGATTACTTGGCATGCAGCGTTGTCATACAGCTGTTGGATGAGATGTATAATTGTCGGCGGCACCCCGTAGTAGCGAAGTATATATATAGGAGATAATGGAATCCGACATCTACTGTCACAATATTGCTGGTTTGCATTGTTGAATAGAAGTCAATATAGGCAGGCATCTTCAGTAGTTCTGCTGTTCAATGTTATCACGCAATGAAATATATATGTTGAATCCACCTTCAAATGCTGACAAAGAAAACAGCTTCGATCGTCTTTCTACATTCGAATTCTGTGCCACGTTTCTTCTCTGTCATCATATCTACTACATTCATCAGGATGTCCACTCTTGATGTCTACTCCTAAGGCTATCCGAATATGATATATTGTAGTATATTCTTCCTGTCACCGTTCTCATTCCTGTAAATTTCCAGTTGAACAGGAATCACCTCACATAATTCTGTTTTAAGGAAAACTTATGAATATTACTGATAAGCACTCAAGTCAGTGTTGGTCACTGGCGTGATTGAAAGATGAGCAGTAATCGACATGTCACAGTAATCCATGTCACCATCACTTACGTCACACATTTGCAATTCAATAATGAGCAATCCGTGAAAGGAATATGAGACATTTCCCGTCTCTGTCATCGAATCTACTTCATTCATTTAGTTGTCTACTCCTTTGTTACTCCAAATTGTATGTGGATATGAAATATTGTATTATACTCTTCCAATCGGGTCTTTGAGTTACATCACTGCAATATTTCACTTGAATGCACTGTACGAAGTGTAGATATTTTGCGATTCAAATAGGGTGAAAATGATGTGCTGTGTCAATACATAATTCATAATACGATTAATAATAAGAAAATCAGTAGCATACTACACTCTAGAGATAAGTAGTATAAGTGTACACAGGTGGAATGAGCTTCACACTGTCAAAAGTATCACGAACTATCGAAGTCTGATTTCTGATAAGATAGAAATGCGGTACGCTTCAATCTTGCCACATCCACAGTCACTAGTCGAAGAAGCATTTTTCACAACCTGACCGTTTATCAAAATCTCTTGATAAGTAGAGAACAGGTACATCATGATTGATGCTGCCTCTAGATGTCTTCATACTACAAAAATTCATTCGAAGTCTATATTTCATATCACAGGTCAGATTCAGGTCACAGAATGATAGCCTGCATGACACACGTAATACTAAGTATAACACTCTCGCTCTCCCCTATCTGTCAGGCATCAAGCTTGCCTACACCTCGAAAAGTAGTCAGAAATTTACCGCAATATACTCATAATTCTGCATATATTTGGAGAAGTTCATCGTCAGAAATATCACTTCCCGATATCTCTCCTAATATTATTCAGATTGTTCTGTTCACAAAAAGGGTTACTGCTAAGTCTGTCTATTTTGACGATGTAAAATCTAAAAATAACATCTAAAGGGATTCGTCCTCCCGGTAGTTCAAAACAAAACGTTCGACGTTTCAATAGCGTTGCATGTAAAACATTGGGCTTCACTAACACAACTCAGTGTTTCCTCTTCTCAATCCCTTTACCTGGATTCAACACTGCAAACACTGTATTGTCTCCAACTTGTATGATCACATCCACCTAGTGCATAATGATAGTGGAATATTCCTCACTAGATTTGTCTTCTATTTTATTGTATTCTCCTGCCAACGGATCTTCATTGTCAATCCAAGAAAGTTGTTGATGACTGTAAGCAGCCCAGTGACAATTATTCAAATGATCAGGTTCCAAGTGTCCAAATTAAACATAGTCACTGGCTAGACACTAGTGACCGAAATTTGCAATTCGTTCCTTCAAATGTGTGTTGCGTACGTTTGAGCCAATACCCAGAGATGGTCAACCCCAGGTGATACTTGGCGTGAATGGGAGCATAATTACCATCCATTTCATGTGTTTACTGGAGTAATTCTTGATGAGTAGAATGACAAGCTGACTCCTGATACAATCTGCTTGTTCATTTTATACCGTAGTAGTGTGTGCTTTCTTCGTCTTTTCTCAGTTCCTAAAGATGAAGTACATGTGATTTTCGTGACTTCGAGGAATTGAATATCACCTAGATACTATATACGTATCATTTGCCTTCATTCTGGTGTCCAGTGACAGTTATTTGTGTTCTGATGAAACTTCTGGACCAGCGGAAGATGCTGATAGCTTCTGATTTCTTTTGAGCTGACGACCACTGGCTTTCGTTTCATTTCATTCCCCTCATTGTCGAATGAGTTTCTCTCACTATTTAACACTTGGTCAACTTGTGTTGATCTTTACCCAGATAGCAAACTGGCTATCGTATATTTTGATTCGATTCCTGTCATAGATGCAGACAGAATTTTCTTCCGTAGAATTCTTGTTGATTTGTTAGCTGGATACGCCGTAGATTGGATCCAATATACTCTTTCGTCATTCATCTTTCTAAGGTTTAACGTCTGCTTTAATATCACTCGATCCATTATAAGTCGCCAGCTGTCTGTAATGGGTCACACATTTCTCAGTTCTTAAGCTGTTTGGACAGTTTTTGTTCGATATTGCTCTTAATTAGTCCCAGTAATTTTTCACTCATGTCTCCATGATGACGTTGCTAAGAGTCTCTGATGTCTCCTCAGTGACATCCGTAAAGCAGTGATATGTTGATTCATTTGTCATTTTCTGTGTAGAAGTCATTCCAACAGATTCTGAATGTTCGTTCATCTTCCTCAATTCTCAATTTTCCCTCCACCTCCTCTTATACTCACATGAAATCTGCCTGATTTTTGGTGTATCAACTTGCAAAACACATGTCACTGAGTAAATATCTTTGTGCTCTTACACGCTGCCCTGAATAACCAAATTGGTGACGTCGAACAAGTCTGGGAATCAAACTCTCTTCCAATTCTTATCACTAATTAGGCAAATCCCGACATATCATGAGTTCTTTTCTTGTGTTTTCTGTTCCCAGCTTGGCATTCACATCACAGATCCTGCAAAAATAACAGCTGGCCGAAGAATCAGCGAACTGATAACATAAACTTCACGCATTTATACCCCTTGATGAATTTGTCAACTGAAAACATGTAGAATTTGGAAGTGTGTTAAATATCTTCTGTACGCAAACCTCATAACTTATCCAGGCTGTAAGCCGCTGATGCGAAGCCCATAAAATATATGATGGTACCATATGATTCTGCACAAACCACTGTGATACCATTACATTTTTACAAGATATTGACAACTCAGTGAACAAAATCACGAAAATATCTCCTCTCGTAATCTCTACAAAATAAGATTCACACTGTGAAAGCGAAAACTAATTAGCATGAACGTGTCGCACATTCTTTTTTCTACGGGTTCCTCACGTTTACTTATTATTAGCTTCACTTTTTCATGTGTGAAATAGGCTATGCAAGAATGTTGATGAGTTCAGGCTGTACTCTCACGTTATTCTGTCTGGAGTCACTAAATGACTATGAGATTTCATCAGTTAACAACGTGAAATGACAGGCAACACTGCATATCGAACCACCATTTTGATGTTGTTACCCAAGAATATCTCTTGGTCTGTTTCCTCATATGAAAAATTTTATTTAAACGGACGAAATTCATGTATTTGAATTATTGAATGAAGCAGTAGCAAGTTATTGGGCGGAATAAGTGCACGCCATTTATTTCGACTATTGTGCATAGATCGGGTCATTATTACTATTGTTTTGCGTTCCGGGTGAAACACTGTGTTCTCTGAAGTCTATTGCACCAAGCTGGACGATTGTCAATAAGGGGTATTCCTTAATTCACTCGATCCGTTCCATGTCACCCTCAGACTCACCTCTTATTTGAGTGATATCCCTGAGCGATTCTCACTTATCCGCTGTTTCCTCCTAAATCTTTTTTTACTGACTACTTGTTGGTAAGCCGTATCTCCCTGGACTTTCTGATACTCTAATTCAAGTTCTGGGGAGAAGGCATTCATTGATATGCGTTTGAGGTGTGTTGGAAATGATACTCGTGGTGGACTTGTGGCGACAAATCTGAAACTGATAGATGGAGTGATTTCAATTTACTGTTGAATGCCGCAGTGTTGTATCGCTTATCGTCCTCGTCTGTATTTCGTCATATTCCCCGATGACTATAGGGATATTAGCATCACTAAATATGAGAAACACATAAGTTGAGGCTGATTTCCAATGCAATCAGTGCCAGTAGTCTATTGATAAGGACCGTAATAGGAATTGCTATTTGTAAAATCATTCTCATACACACACTGTTACAAGATGCAATGGAATTAAATGTTAGAAACGATATCTGTTACCTTATGGTTTCCGAGTAGAAAATATGTCTTCAACCACATATATCCACTATGTTCTATGTGGTGTTGTCCGACTCTTCTGGGATCACGATTTCTCATAACCTTTCACCTATTACTCACAACATCTCCATGTCATCAATTCCGATCAAATCGGATTAAGCCATTGCAATCTGCTGAGTTAAACAGTTATTGTCACCTTCGGGAGTAAACGTCATCTTAACGAACTCATTGGTTCACGCGATACGTGTAGTAGTACTCTCTTTTCGTGTGGAGCTGGAAGATTTGTGCTGAAAGGTCAATCGTCAACGAATTACAAAATCTTCGAGGGACCTTGATTGAAAATGGATTCCCACCAAGATTCATTGACAAGAAGTCTCTCAGTAAAACGAACTTCACCGCCAGCCTACAAATTACATTCTCATGCAGTAAACTACTCATCAACATGTGAAAGACAAGCTGTCGCATTGAGTCACTTCAGCATCCATATACAAGTTCACTTGCTCTTGTGGAGTTGAGTACATTGGCGGCTCCAAGCGTCCACTTGTAAGATGCGCGCGAGAACAGTTTCCAACATGGTTAGCAAAAAGGAGAACGCAAAGGAGTTGACAGTTCGATAAGGGAACATCTGGTGAATTCTGGACGTTCAGACTCATTTGTAATGTCTTTAGAAGCTATACACACACACAAGTTCATGTTGATCCGCATGACAGAAAATGCTGTGAAAATACAGTTCACATTCAAATTAGTGGTCAGTGAGGAAAGAACTGCAGTTTATGTGATCAGGAATGACGATGAACTGTTTCACATAGCATTCTTAGTCATCGGATTCATATGTGTGTGTATATATAGGAGATTCTGGGATTCGTCATCTACTGTCAACATTTTGCTAGTTTGCATTGCGGAATAGAAGTCAATATAGGCAGAGATCTTCAGTAGTTCTGCTGGTCAATATGATCACACAATGAAATGTATATTTCAATCCAGCTTCGAATGCTGACAAATATAACAGCTTCGATCGTCTTTCTACATTCGAATGCTGTGCCACGTTTCTTCTCTGTCATCATATCTACTTCATTCAACAGAATGTCATCTCCTGATGTCTACTCCAAATGCTATCCGATTATGAAATATTGTAGTATACTCTTCCTGTCACCGTTCTCATTCCTGTAACTTTCCAGTTGAACAGGAATCACCTCACATAATTCTGTTTTAAGGAAAACTTATGAATATTACTGATAAGCACTCAGATGAGTGTTAGTCAGTGGCGTGGTTGAAAGATGAGCAGTAATCGACATGTCACAGTAATCCATGTCACCATCACTTACGTCCCATATTTGCAATTCAATAACGAGCAATCGGTAAAAGGAATATGAGACATTTCTCTTCTGTCATCAAATCTACTCCATTCATTGAGTTCTCTACTCTTCTGTTACTTCAAATGGTATCCGGATATGAAATCGTGTAATATACTCTCCCAAACACGTTTCTGAATAACACCAAAATAATATTCCACACGAATTTACTGTTTGAATTGTAGATATTTTGCGATCCAAATAGGCTGAAAATTTTGTGCTGTGTAAACACTTTGTCCATAATATGATAATTATTACCAAAATCCATGGAGTACTAATGTCTAGTGACAAGAAGGCTAAGTGTACACAGATTGAATGAGCTGCACCCTTTCAAAAGCATCACGAAATTTCGAAGTCTGATTTCTGATAAGATGCAAAAACAGTCCGCTTCACTCTTCCCACATCAGCAGTCACTAGTTGGAGACACATTCTTGACAACCTGAACGTTTATCCAAGTCTCTTGATAAGTAGAGTTCAGATACATCATTGTTGATGCTGCCTCCATATGTATTCATGATACAAAACCAATTTGATGTCAATCTTTCAAATCACAGATCAGATCCATTTCGCATTTCATATCTCTCAGGCATCAAGCTAGCCAAAACGTCGAAAAGTAGTCGGAAAATTACCACGAAATACTCATAATTTTGCATTCGCTTCGAGCACTTCATCGTCAGAACTATCACTTCCCGATATCTCTCCTAATATTATTCAGATTATTCCATTCAGAGAAACCATCATTGCTAAGTTTGTTCGCTTTGACGGTGTAAAATCTAAGAATAATGTTTAAAGAAATTCGTCTTCTTGGTAGTTCAAAACAAAACGTTCGACATTTCAATAGCGTTGAAAGTAAAACATTGAGTTTCAACAACGGAACTCAGTTCTTTCCTCTTCTCAGTCCTTTTGCCTGAATACAAGACTGCCAACACTGTTTCGCCTTCAACTTGTATGATCAAATCCACCTTGTTTATAAAGACCGTGGATGATTCCTCAAAAGAGTTCTTTACTACTTTATTGTCCTCTCCTGCCAACTGATCTTCATTGCCAAGCCAAGAAAGATGTTGATGAATTTCAGCAGCCCAGTAACAATGTTTCACGTGAACAGGTTCCAAGTGTCCAAATTAAGTAAAGCGACTGCCTGGTCACTCGTTCGTTGTGTATCTGTGAGCCAATACCAAGAGATGGTCAACCCAAGATGATGCTTGGAGTGAATGGGATCATAATTAAGATCCAGTTCATGTGTTTACTATAGTCACTCTCAGTTAGCACCATGACAAGCTGACTCTAAATAGAATCTGCTGGTTCATTTTATACCGTAGTAGTGTGCACTCTCTTGGTCTGTTATGAATTCTTAACGATGGATTACATGTGGTTTTCATGCCGTCAAAAAATTGAATATCATCTGTATACTAAAAGCGTATCATCTGCTTTCGTACTGGTGTCCAGTGGCAGTTATTTGTCTTCTGATGAGATATCTGAAGTAGGGGAAGATGCCATTTGCTTCTGATTTCCTTTGAGCTGAGGAAAACTGACTTTAATTTTTTTCGTCTCACTGCTGAGTGAGTTTCTTTTACTAACTTACACCTGATCCACTTGTGTTGATGTGTACCTGGATAGGAAACTGGTTATCGGATATGGTGATTTGATGCCTGTCATAAATGCAGATTAATAAATCTTCCGTAGAATTCTTCACATATTCCTGCTGTTTCTGATACTGTAATCCTAGGTCTGGAGAGAAGGCATTTCTTGATATGAGTCTGAGGTGTGTTGGAAATGCTACTTGTGGTGGACTCGTGGCGACAAATCTGAAACTCACACATGGAGTGATTCCAAGTTACTGTTGAATGTTGCGATTCTGTTTCGCTGACCGATTTCAATAAATTTCTGCATTGATTTCACACTGATGAAGGTATTTATCCCCTTCACGATCCTGATGTCCAGTTACTGTTATGTTTTTCTTTTTTTGGACTCAATTACACACGAGAGATATTGCATGTATGTGTCTAGGAGTTACAGAATGTTTATATGAGGATTGATGATTGCATTCAGTTACGCAGGCTAAATAAAGTTGAGAGGGAATGAAAATCCTCTGACTAGTGCTTAGAAGTCATATGGAGCATTTTATTTCGCATTCTCATGCTTTCCGATTGCAGTTCAAACGATGTTGCCTACATAAGTGAGGGAAGTGAGCAGCTTCAGTTAAGATATTTTCATCACTTACGACTTCTCTGCATTCACTTGAGTTGCTATCATCGCTTCGAGGTGCTTTCACGAACACTCTAATTTCCGTCTGTAGCTGTTCGAGTGTGTGTGACATTGCATTACCCATAAGTCAAAATTGATGTCCACAGCAACTTGCTTGATTTTATATGACAAATGTACGCCTCGCTTCTCCCCTTACTGCAGACCTTCGTAAGTGGTTATCATGCTACTTCATTAAGGACACAATTGTAAGCTTCCTCGTAGTCAATGAATTTTAGGCATAGTGATGTTTAGCGTTTGATTTGTTTTTGTATGATGTTGCGTGGCGTTGCAGTTTGACCCTCACACGATTCAACGTTCCTGAAACCAGTTTGAATCCGGTGGAGATTCGCAGACAGAGGATCCTTGAATCTTGTAGAAACGAGTTAGTATTTTGCGTGGTGTGGACAGGATGAAGATTCCGAACCAGTTCTTGGGTTCGCTTCAATGATTTTCTTCTTCAGGTTGACAACGTTGTCATTCTTCTGATGGGTGGGTACCTTACTTTGCCTAGTTAACAAAAGCTGTGAGGAACACGGCTTTTCTGTTAACGAGGAGGGAACGTTTATAAATGGAAAAGTTAGTCATCAGGAGAGGGAAGTCCACAAAATATGTTCTTCACTTGTTGTTCTTCACTTCCGAAATCGCTACTACTAATACCACTAATTTTTCTGTCGACTTCACTTCGATGTCAATAAAACGACGCTTGAATATCTGACGATTGACCAGTCTGTTTATGCAGGTCATCTGTCCACCATCAACACACCGTAAGTGAAGACAAATAAACAGCCTTCAACCAGGTAATAAGCAATTGCAAGCATGAGACAACAAACCAACTGTATATATGTGCGTTTAAATATAGCTGACAAACTGGTTACAGGAAATTCTTTGAGTGGAGGTTATTGCACGTGTACTAGCTTAGTAGTGGCAGTACATGTTTGGTGAAATGTGACTACACAGGCTAACTTGCGTCTCAAAAACTGATCGAAAAATAATAAGGAATTATCCATAATTCTACATGTGTTTATAGAATTTGAACTATCAAAAATATGACTTTCTGATATCTTCCACTCCTAAGTTTCTTAGCTTTGACGGTGTAAAATCTAGGAATAATATTTAAAAGGATTCGTTGTCTTGGCAGTTCACCAACGTGTTGAAAATTTCAGAAGCATTGCGAGTAAAACTTTGGGCTTCAACAAGGCATCTCAGTGCCCAAAAATCTCATCTCGTTCCTTCAGCTGATTGCTGTGAATCTGTGTGCCACTTCCAAAAAGATGCTGTTGTCAAGATGATTCTTGGCTTGCATATCTTCCAGTTTGTGGGAAATCAGACATATATCATCGGCGAAGTCCAGATCTTCCAAGTTTTTTTTGTGAGTCCATTTTATGCCTGTTCCCTCATTGCCCGCTGTTTTTCGCATTATCCAGTCCACTGCAATCAGGAAAATCATTGGCTATAGTAGGCAGCCAGCTTGTCTTACTCCTGTCCTCACTTCGAAGGATTCCGTGAGTTTTCCGTTTTGTATTACCTGGCATGCAGCATTGTCGTACAGCCGTTGGATGAGATGTATAATTGTCGGTGGCCCCCCGTAGTAGCGAAGTAGTTGCCGAATTCCCTCTCGATCGACGCTGTCAAAGGCCTTTTCAAAGTCGATGAAGTTGAGATAGAGAGGTGACTGCCATTCGAAACTCTGTTCAATGATGATCCGTAATGTGGCGATTTCATCAATACATGACTTGTTTTTCCTGAATCCAGCCAGTTCTGGTCGAAGTTTTTCATCCAGGGCATGTTTGATTCTCTCTAGGATGATGCGACTTAGTATTTTGCTTGGGATGGACAGGAGCATGATTCTGCGCCAGTTCTTGCATTGACTTAGGTCTCCTTTCTTTGGCAGTTTGAATAAGTATTCTTTCTTCCAATCTTCAGGTACTTCGCCTTCTTTCCACACCTTCTCCAGTAGTGGCGTCATCAAGTCCGCTGTTGTCTCCGGGTCCATTTTCAACGATTCTGCATGGATTCCATTTGGTCATGCTGCTTTTCCAGTTTATAGCATCTTGAAAACCTTCAGAACTTCTGTTCTTGTCGCGAGGTTGGTGTTCACTGGTAGCTCTGTCTCCATTGTTAGTATTGTTGGGTGTGTTGTAGGTGGTGGTCGATTAAGGAGTCTTTTGAAGTGTCCATCCCAGCGTTCATTCGCTCCACTTCTTTGGTGAGTGACTTTCCACTGTCATCCTTCACTGGCTTAATTTGTGTCAAACTTTTCCCGATACGTTAGGGTTAGGGTTGTTCTGCTTGTTCTGCTTCACTTGCCATGGCTTCATAATATTTTCTTATGTCTTCTCTGGCACTCTTCTTTACTCTTTTGTTCAGTGTATTGTAGTTTGCGTTCAAATCCTCTCTTGTTGCTCATCGGTGCACTGGATAATCTTTTGTTTCACCATCCCTCTCTCTTCTATCAGTCTCCAAGTGTCCGTAGTGAGCCACTGTTTCTTCTGTCTCTTCTTTCTACCTAGAACTTCCATGCAGGTTTGACTCCACACTGTCTTCAAGTTGTTCCAGTGCTTTTTGACACTGACCTCTTCGCTATTGTTGATTTGTGTCTCGGCTTTGTCTTTTATGCTTGCAGTGAAGATGTCCTTTGTGTCCTGGTCCTTCAGTTTTTGAGTGTTGAACTTAGCTTGTGGTCTATCTGCAGCTCCTGTTTCTCTGAAAGCTTTTAATTTGATTTGGATTATCCCTTGTAAGAGATAGTGGTCTGAGCCCACGTCTGCTCCTCTTCTTACTTTTGTGTCCAGCAGGCTGCGACTCCACTTCCTTGAGATTGAAATGATGCCAATTTGGTTTTTGGTTCGCACGTCTGCTGACATCCATGTAGCCTTGTGGATATCCTTGTGTTTGTATACGCTGCTACCAATCACTAGTTCATTGAATGCGCAGAAGTCGGCGAAGAGTTCTCCGTTTTCATTCATTTCTCCGAGAGTTTCTCTACCCATGATGAGTTCCCTTCCTGTGTTATCTGATCCCAGTTTGGCGTTCATGTCTCCCATTAGTATTTTAATGTCGCCGACTGGAGTATTGTCCATTGTCGCCTGTAGGATTCTTCTTTCTTTTCGAGGTCTGAGTTGTTTGTGGGTGCATATCATTGTATAATTGACACTTTCTTTCCTTTAGAGTTGGATCTGGCGGTATTACGCTGGGCAAGATTGCCTCCCATTGCATCAGGGCCTTCGTTGCCGTTGGTGACATCATGATAGCCACGCCCTCAGTGTGCATGTGGTTATCCTCTGAGTGACCGAAGTAGATAACTGACTTTCCCGTTGACAATTTGGTGAGTCCATTCCCGTTCCATCTGCTTTCACATATTCCCGGTACTTGAATTCCCTATCTTTTCATTTCGTTTGCGATCTGGGCAGCTTTGTCAATCTCGTACCTGGTGTGGACATTACATGTGCCCACACAGACTTTTTCTTTTGGCGCAAGGAGATTCGTCGTGCTGAAGTTTCTGTAGGAGCTTTGTTTACAGGATGGGGATTCTAGCCTCACGCCTGAAAACTGGAGAGAGAATTGAAATCATTCAGAAATATTTCCGAAATCAAGGGTAACGTCTCAAATCAAAAAAACGTGTTAATATATCAAAATCACACTGTCACAAAACTTCACCACATACATATTAACTAGATAGACAGTTGGTGAGCTATTTACTAAGTGAATATAATTAGTTGAAAATCCCGTTCACTAATCAGATCATGATGAAAATGTGCATTCCGAGTGCCGAAATCAGCAAATGAAGAATTTGAAGCTAAACATACGATTCGATACGCGAACGTGGCTGAAATATGTGAGTCTGAATTCAGATTTGATGAAATTATCTAACCAGCAAAAATAGCAACAAGCAGCAATAACCTCTGAATGGAGAAACCTGAAGCTGCTGCCTTCTTTCACTTATGCAGGCAGCATTGTTTCAACTACAGTTGGAGCAGATGAGTATGTTAAACAAAATGCTTCGATCGACTTTCAGTCAGTCGGTGTAGGGATCAAATTCCCTCTCCAACAAATTTAGCCTAAGAAACCTTAAACTGCCATCAGTCATCACACAGAAGTTCAGCAATTTCTACACACATGCATGGAATATCTGTTACGTCTAATTGGATCAAAAGGAGGAAATATGCGAAGATAACTGTGCACCACTATCAAGACGGCGGTACAGAACTTCAGTAGTCTGAAATCAATGTGGAAATCTTCTCCTCTTGTTAAGAGAAACCAGATCGTAACATTCAACATTCATGTGAAATCTGTTCTTCTGTATGATTCATATTTGACGTGTGTGCTACAAACAGGCTTTTTCAAACATGCCTTAGACTTTGATCAAATGAGGCATTCCATCCAAACTGGGTATCACATGAACAGGAGGGGTTAGCAAATATCGCTGAAGAACAAGTTATCAGTAGAGAAATATGCAGGAGAAAGTGGTGATTCACTGGTGCCTATTTAGTGATATCACGAATCGAACCCATGAGTCCAAGTGTGACAAGGAGGAATTCATGTGAAGAAACAATCAAAGGTTATGTTCTTTTGTAGAGCCAGGTGACACAGACTTCAGACATCACAATGTTACACACAGAATGCAAGATAATAAGAATAATTATAATAGCACATTCTGCCAATAACTTGTTAATGCTGCATTCGATAACTCATTCAGACGAAGTTGATTGTGCTTGGTTGGAATTGCAAAATGAAGGAAGATATCGGGAGTAAAAATGCGATTCAGATGAATAGTTTGTTGTTATAGTGAGAGAAAATATCTGAGGTAATAACATTGAAATATTGGTTCGAAATGCAGATTGCCTGGAATTTCACGCTGATTCATGGAAATGATATTGTTCACAGATGTGTGCTCATAGAACATACAGAAAACTTACTCATCTAGTAACTCCAGACAGAATATGGTGAAGGAATTAAGTGAACTCATCAAAAGTCTTTCACAGTTATTTTCACACACTGGAAGTTAAATTTGTTACCATTTATACTTGGAGAATACGTCGAAACAAACGAATATGTCATACGTTTGCGCTAGTTAGTTTTCGCCTTCTGAGTTGATTTGACTTTGGGGAGAGATTCCGAGAGTCGAAATTTTCGTATTATTCTACTCTGAATTGTTAGTATCGTGCTTTATTGATTCCCTCAGCTATACTTCATATCTGGTGTAATTCAGTTCTCGCAGGCATCACCCGGACATTGTGATTTCGAAGAATACGCGTGTAAATATAGACTAATTGTCAGAATAACAGTTATAAGCTCTACGATGCTTCCTCGAAAATCAGTCACACATGAATGAACGAAAACATGCAATAATACACGGTGTTGTGAACTAAAATCAATGTTAGTACTTGCTTCTCACACACAACAATTTCCTGCTGGTTATAATTGTCAAAGCAGGAAGTACCAGATATGCCTTCATTTGAGTCATTCAAGACTTCTGTGCCGTAATTCTGAACAGCAGATGGCAGTTGATACAATAATTCAGGTGTGATTTGCTATAGCCGAACAACAAACCCAAGTGATTATCAATACAAAATTCGAGCCATGGTTCATAAGACGACTGCTACACATTTTCACTGGTGAGCAGCAAATTTTGAGTGCGTACTCACGGTCCCACCACAAAGTGATACATATCTATGCGGTTTCTTGACATAAAGCAATAGTTTTCGATGCAGCTGTCATCTAGCCTTAAGGCGATTTTCCAAATGTCAGCTATATTTGATAGCAATGGTAAATGAAATGGTCGTCAGACAGCTATCTGAACATTCCTCAGAATATTTGTTTCCATCAATTCGAAATCAGGATGTTTTGGTAGCTTCATCTGCAACAAGCCTTCTGAAGTAGTCAGAATGATTCTGGTGCACATTGATTCGCCTAATAATGGATGTTTATCAGAGGCCAGTGCTATAATTAATCGATTACAACATCGAGTGAAACTCGGTATGGTCTGCTTATCTTAAAAAGTGAAATCTAATTAAAACAGATGGTTGACACGTTCACTATGACACATATTTCTCAGTCATAATAATAAGTTGATAACATTCTACGTTTGTCAGTCTGTTAGACAGTGTACTGTTGAGATTCTGAGTAATGTAATGAGGCTATTGTGTCTCACCACACCTGGAAATCTGGTGATATTTGCAATTACTGACTTTCACCAGTGGACAGTATTGCTTCTGTGAATCAATATGTGGTTGACTTTAGATATTTTGATAGTATTTTCATGTCTCTATGTGTACTTGTTCTTTGCGATGGTAAAACAAGTCTAACTGAAATTTATTCTTCTGACTTCCTCTCCTCGCTGCTCATTTAATGTTCTTTTGAGCGTGAAGCTACTCGCGAGAACATAGAGACTTATATGTCTGTATGGAATGCACCTTGAAAGAATGTAGACAAAGAAAAGACGTAAGACTCCAACTGTCAATTGCCATCGGCACTTGACTGGAGCTCCATTTTATCACGTTTTCAGAAGTCCACTATAGCTAGATTCACTACCAGTTTTCTTATGCAGTCCTCAGGCGCGGTCATTTGGTTTCCAGATCTGGCTTCAGTCAATGAACTCGATGACAGTCTTATTCGTTCGCCAGAGTGTGTCCGATACTTCCTCATTTGGCTTGTGCATATCTGTTACGCTACACTTCCATGGGTGGTATGCAAGTGGTGACACCGTCTGTTTCCGCTTTCTTCCTGAACTTCTAATCTATATCAACGAGAAAAGCGATAAACCTAGAAAGTCTGCGACCAACAGATCATCTTGAATCGCTCGAGAGGTCTCTGAACAATTTACCAACTCTGACTTAACTTATATATCCAAAACCTGAATTTTATTCAGTCTGATGCCTGCAGGACATTTCCACAATGTTTTCCCAATAATGTAGGTGTACAAATATTTCCCGAATCTGGTGTGTGCCATATATACTTAAGGTTGTGCTGCCTAGGTGGGCGCAACAGGTGACCTCCTTCACATTCCTCATCTGTACAGAGACTAGTGTTTCTGATTGTTTTTGTTGTTTTTATGGCTGACTATCTGCAGCAAATCTACCTTCCTAATTTCTGCTTGGATTTCGAGGTTCGCATTTTCTTCTAACAGCTTGTTATTGAGGACAGGGTGTACAAACACAATGATATGTACACAGCTACATGTGTTTCGCCATATAAGCACACAAAAATTTAGCCACACTTCATGCGAATCTAAAGGAAGTCAGCAGAAAATGAAGAATATAGGCAGACGAAGGAACATTCAGAAAGAATCTGACAAACAAAACAACGAAGCACACTTTCGTGGCAGCCATCAGCAAGACGTTGGAGAGGTTAATATAAATCAATCAGGAGACGTATGTAAAAAGAAAACACTGGAAGTGGATAAGTATTCCAGGAATGACGAAACATGCTTTCGCAATAAACCGCCGACTTACATAAAACAGGCCGCACCTATGACAGACCTAAGGACTGTGTAGCAGACAATCCGTTTTCTATCCAGAAAGACATCAATGCGAATGAAACAAATGAGAGATAGTTGAGGAGACTCATTTCACAATGAAGGAAAAGAAACTACAGGCTGGTTTAATCAGCTCAAAAGAATCCCGTAAACAGCAGTATCTACAGCTCCCCATGTACAGTACCACAATGCATATAAATGATGGTGAACATCAATTCTGAGGAGGAGCGGAGTTTTACGAAGCTCAGGAAATAGCAAAGTCTGGAAGGCAGCATCACCATGTGGAATCCGTCAACAAGCACTAAGAACAGGTGAAGTGATCACATGGGAGTAGGGAATCAAATGAATGAGCCAATTGGATTAAGGGTCACCTCATTATAAGTCAAACCCACAATGGCTGAATCTACCTCAAGAACTTGCTCGTAGTCAGTCTCTTTCGCGTACCCTAGTCATCATCTTGGATAAACTGAAGATGTTTCGGAAGCAAACGTTTCATCAGAATTCAGGATATTAAGTTATGATTGAAGCACATTTCAAAAACACGAGTGATTTTCACATGAATCGGAATACAGGTCAACCTGTTACCTCAACTTCACTGAGCTTGAAAAACACTTTAGCAGCGTAAACATTTCAATGACTTGACAACTCCTCAAACGCTTCCAGCTGCAGTACCGTCAGCATTCATAAATCTCATTTGTAGGCCAAATGATGATTCAGAATGTCAGTCGTTTCACGAATGTCGTATATTGCTGTTATGTTGCAGTGTCAGCCCTATAAAACGTGATCTTAGAAACAACAGTAACTTCAAAAGGAGCTTGAGCTCTTCTAATAACTCCACACCAGGTCTTAAATCAGTCGTTATTGGTAGTTCACACAATATAAACGGTTCCGATATAATGATAGACGCAGTATTACAGGTGGAAGATATGCTGTTAGAAAAGGCAGAGATTTCTGACTAAAACTGCATTATAAACTAGATGAATCTACAAATTAATGATCTCAGGACGAAAATAGGTCTGCATAACCTCATACCACAAATTATCTCCCATTAAAAAATGAAGTGGGGTATTGTACTTTTATGAAACTCCTCAATTCGAAGACTGAACCAACTCATACCGAATCGGAAAATGGTAGAGAATTATATAAAGCTATGGACATTTTATCGAGCGAAGATCTTTAAAGACTGGTGTCTAAACAGAACTCCACAGTGTACGATATACCGAACAATGAGTTTATAAAGTCGGTTAAACATTCCCTGTTAAGGGCTGCAAACGTTTTAGGTACAACTTGTCAGTGTATATGGCTGAGTACAACAATCTCAACAGCATTTGCCCCATACTTATCAGATTTGACAGCCATATTATAGCCGAATAATTTCACTTTATTTGATCTGCTTCAGTATAGGACAAACTACTCAAGGCCAGCAAACACATTCCTCTCCTATGAAATTTCACTCAATGATATACTAAGAGAGTTCGCGAGTGATACTAGTGCCTATTCCCATGTAACAGATTCAGAAATCAGAGGCCCATTTCACGTAAAAATCCAGGGACTACACCAGTTGCTTTTTCTGCCTCCATTGATAATCTCAGATAAAAAAGAAGCAGCAGTCATGAAAACAGCCTCCAAACAATAATATCTACCTGACACAATGAGTGAAATAGAACAGACATGGAGACGTAATATCAGACAATGAGGACAAAACTCACTACAATATCACATGGAAAGATGTAAGTCGCATGGACATTGCTTACACTTCATCAAATGGTCTATTTTCTGAAAACAATGTGGTGATATTTTATCTACAGTGGCCAGGAATTATATAAATCCACAATTCCCATTGTATATACTCAGTGGTGGTAAGTGTTAACGAAATTATACATTTAAAGTATACGTATACTTCCCATGATCACAGTGATTCATTGCGGAACATATCAAAATCGTGGAGTAATCACACAACACACGAATTGGAATTAACTAAATCCGCACGGCAAACAATCTGTACTTCATATCTGGATACGGCAACAATTAATCAGGATATCTAGAAAGTAATGAAAATATACTGACAGTTGCATTGTGAATCTCGTTGACATATTCGGTGGCAATATTCTGCTCCTCCGCACTTCATCGATCTTTCTGAATCGGGTGGTACACAGTCATTCAAGTTCCTGACCGAAATGAATTATTCCACCAGTTTCGGATTATGGTGATTCATTATTACTTCTTTAAGTGTTTAACTGGATACCAACTGCTGTGGTGAGCCATTTGTAGATGATGCAGTTGCAAATATTGTTGTCACTGAACTGACCGACGTTTTACGAGCCATTTTTATACTTTTGCGAATAACCCACCATGTCGACCACATGTTAGGCCAATTTCAGTTGTTACACCCGTTTTCGACTAATTCAAACAACAGTGCTGCATAAAATTATATCATGTGAATCGTTTTCACCTATGTAAATTGTGACTACTGACATTATTCCATTACTTTTTCTTGCATATATATCCAGTTTAAGTGAATAATTGTAAATGTGCTTACTTCATGTAAATATTACTTGTCATGATGATGTCTGTAAACTGACGTCCTTCAAGGACATAAAGTGAGAATATATTACTGTTATTATTACTCTCATCTTAATTCAGGATATACATGTATACATGCTTCAAAGTGATTTACTTCGGTCGTAAATTGTGCTCTTCATAACTGACATTCAAACAAGTGTCATGCATTTCTCGACGGAGGCAAAGTAAATATATCATGATGCATTGTATTGCGCCTATTAACCATTCAAACCTATATGCCTAAGGTGAAAATAATGTCTGAGCTAATTTCTTTGGGATGCACAAATTAGGCTTCCTTATCTGGATCCCAATAGCCTCAGCAATATTTGGTAATCGAACTTTTAAGGCGAAAGTGAGACTTGTTGGAATGCAGTAAATGACCATGAAAGCCTGATGAACATGAATGTTGTGTTCTTTATCAATAAAAGAAGATAGAATGGCGCTACGAATAGATTATGTTGGTCCTTTACTTAACCACACAGGGTGATGTTTGGAAATTCGAAGAGAAACCCATGTGATTGTACGGTCCATGTAACTACCTCCACAGGAGCAGTTACATTGGTAGGTACGTATCGAAAAGGCGAAATTAGGCAGTATGTCTTGTACCCCTGAACGCAAAAGAGTACTGGTTTTCAAGAAAAACCGTAATTCAGCAGCAGAGAATGCTCTTTTGATTGCATTTCTAAGTCACTGTGTTAGTAACTCGCTGATGTTGTCCCCAAGGACTGAATTTGTAGGAATAAGGCAATTTTGGAAACTGGTACTTTGAGCTGCTTTGATTTTAGATTCATACTCTTATCAATAAACTTCTCTGGAGAACCATTTTCACTCAGCAACCGTTTAAAATTATTAAGTTCATCATCAAGACATTCATTCGAGCAGATTTCTCATGCTCTATGAAACAAGCACTTTATTAGATTGGGTTTATATTTCAAGGGCACGAAGCTGAAAAAGTTAGTATAGTGACAAGTTGATGTAGGTTTTCTATACACACTTCTTAATGTGTCATCCTCTTTTCTGGTCATAAGGACGTCTAGAAATGAAATACTAGTATAGTAAAATTTAGTGCAGGATGAACCTCATTTAATTTATCCCGGATGTTCTTTGCTTCCCCCTCAATTTTCGTAATGAAAAACGTATCATCCATGTACCGACAATAGAATTTGAATTCATCAATAACAAACTGCAAAGGCCCATTTTCTAGTTTCGCAATGAAAATATCGGTAAGAATGGGTCCTAGTGGTGACCCCAGTGCCATAACGTCGATTTGTCTATTAAGTTTCGCGTTAAATAGAAAGTTGACATTCATTGGGCATTTCAAGAGAAGCTCTTTGATGAACTTATAGGAATGCCAACATCTATGTGTCGTCTTATGAGTTCTTCGCATACCAGAGTAAATCAAATTGCTACTGAGAAATAAAGAAAGTCTGCTTAAAATTGTTGAGCCGTTTTAATTTCTATCCAGCATGAAACCTTAACTCTCCTCCACTTCTTGCTCTCCAGTTGTCTAATTATATATGCGGATCACTGTTGCAGAATTATTAGTAATATTCTTGCTTGCTACTTCTTGCTGGTAACAAGTAGTACAAGTCGATAACGAAATAGATTTTTAACAGGCAACTGCAGCGTCCTTCCAACAACTGTCCTCACTGTCACCATAGTGAAGATCAAGTGGCAAGTAAGAAAGAATTATCAACACGAAGCTTTCATAAAGCAACGCATAGGTCGAGAAACTCTAGTTCGAAATATACCACGGAGATAATTGACACGGAACTGAAACACCCTGTGTGAACTATTACGTGCCACTGCGCATGGAATCGACGAGTTGTGCATGAGTATGAGGATGTGCTGGTGGAGACTGTGTGAAGAGGAGCTTGTTACGCTTTCGGATTTTTGCATGAACTTGTACGCCATTTAGCCATAATGCAACACAATACGGAGTACTCCTGAAAGTTCATGAGAGAAATAAATTGGAAAATAATGGAGATTGTTTCAGATGGAACAATGCAGAGCTATACGTTGCACTGCGTGTACAAATTTTGGATATTTTACTATTGAAATAGTCTGAAAATCCAGGGCTGTGTCTATATATTGTCACTAGTGTGATAATTATTATTATTATTCACGTGAACATGATATCATGGCACTCTCCTTACTTGAGATAAGTAGTATAAATTCAACAGCAATGAAACAACAACACATCCTTCAATAAGCTGACCGTCTATCAAAGTCTCTTGATAAGCTAACACACCTACATTATAGCTGAAACTGCTGCCATATGTCTTCATATCTACTTATCTTATTTGACCACCTAAGCTAACTCTGATGCCTGTGATTGCTCTTTTCACCTTGCGAGTAGTGAAGTGTAGATTTAGAAATCAAAAGTGATGCAACTATCACTTGTAAATTCCAACATTGCATGATCCACTCTGAAGTGCTTGCAAAGTCGTTAAACCTTCTCGCTTACATGGACTCCAGAAGATGTCGGCTAATAGGAAGACATTGACTTGATACTAACGTCTAGAAAAAATTGGTTGTGTTTGCAGAACTAATGCACGTCACTGAAATGTAATTTGGGAGCAGTGATATCCAATCGGTGTGAATCACCCCAGACAGATGTTGGCTTAGGATCCTACCACTGAATATCACTTCGACTTGCCTTCTATATGTTAGCAAAGATTCATCTATGCCGACTTCTTCTCCCAAACAACAAGCACACATTAAATGCCCAGACATCGTCGAAGCATCTGCACAAGAAGCCGACATGTCAACCTGAGAACAAGCACTTCTATCCAATCAATTGACGGGAGAATCTCAAATTCAATTAAACAAACACACATCACCTAGAACGGGAGAAACTTGGAGTTAGTCAGTTAAATCACTTATGCAGAAACTATTCTAACGATGGCAGGTGCGCAAATTACGGTGCAAACTAATATGCTCCACTCAAATCTCAATAAGTATATCAAGGGTTCAAAATATCGCTCTGATATACTACGTTTAGCGGATGGCAGGTGAGATATGATAAAGCAGAATGAAGACTCTATGAATGAGAATGGTGCCTACGAAAGGTCACCTGGAATGTCAACAATCTACTCCGGTCACTCAGAGGACTCTTATCATATTTACAACAGAAAAGAGGGAGTTCATGATGTAGAAATCATTGCGATCCTTGGTGGTGACAGTGAGATTCAACTCAGAAGGAAGGAAAAAGACTAATATGCAATTCCTGTTTCTGCAGTCAAATCACAGAACATTTTTCTGTCTTCTCGTGCGATTTCAGGATCAGTTGTGGTTGCTGGTCCCTTCTGGATTCTTTTCAGCTGAACAAACCAGGATCTATTTTGATTCGTCTTAGTGTCGAATGAGTTTCTCTCACAATCTCTCACCTGTTTCACTTGCGTCTATCTCAACCAGGAGAGCAAACTGATTATCTGCTATTGTGCACTGTGTTTTGTCATAGGTGAGGACAGATTCGTCTTTCGTAGAACTACAGTTGACACACTAGTCCGGTACAAGGTGAAGCATAAAACTCTTCTTAATTACGTCACTGTCAGCTGACAGCTGTCTGTAATGGGTCGACCCCTGTCCTACTTCATCCCACTTATTACGATACCTGAAAATTTGAACTTCTACACTGCCTTCACTAATTCCAGTGATTTTTCACGCATGTCTCCACGACGATCTTGCAAAAAGAGCGATTTCCAACACATCATGAGATGTCTTTCTGTGCTTTCTCTTCTCAGTTTGGCATTCGCATCACACATTCAGCAAAAAATAGCAGCTGGCAGAGCAAGCAGCCAGCTAATAACGTTAGGTTTTTACAAGATATTCACAACTCAGTGAACCAAATCACGGAAAAATATGCTCTTCTTATGTCTCCGAAATCAGATTTACTGAGAAGGTGAAAACTAATTAGCATGAACGTGTCGCACACTCATTTTTCTACGTATTCCTCAAGTGCATTTATTATTATATTAACCTTTTCATATGTGAAAGAGACTATGAAAGAACTTCAATGAATTCAGGTGGCACATTCACTTTATTCTGTCTGGAATCACCAAAATGAATTATTTGTATATTTTCATTATGAGATTTCATCAGTGAACCACCTGATTTGTCAGCGTAATCAGCGTAAAATGACAAGCAATCTGCATATCGAACCAATATTTTGATTTCCTCATTTGAGATTATGTTTCACTATGACAACAAAGTCATCGTCCAAATTTCACCTTATTTCTTGATCACTGTAAAGATTTTATGATCATGAATGAAGGTGAGAGAAGGCCACAAAAGCAACATCGTTTCATTCGGCCATTCATTAGGAAATGTAAAATCGTTTACATTATTCAATACACAGATAGAATTGAAGCTTAGTTTTGCGTTGGCCATCAGTAAGTGATTGACATTGGAATCAGTGTTGCTTTCAAATAGGTCAGTCCTCTCTCATCATCGCAATTTGATGAGACAATCAGTCAATCAGACAAAAAGTCATTCAGTGGATCAGTCAGCCTACGAACTCTCCTTATTTGGATTTCTAATGTTCAACTGAGAACTACTTGTTATATACACTCACATTATGGAAGTGCATCACATATAGCTGAATTATTCTATCATTTTTATTGTTCCTTTGGTTTCCAAGTGAAATATATAGCTACAAATTCACATCGTCACTACTGGTCACTAAGACTGTCATTGTTTCCTCACTGACTACTAATTTCCCGCCATGCGGAGCGACACCTACCAAAGGACCTCCAACTTTTATCTGCCTTTACCAACGGAAACATTATTCTGATCACTGCATTCTATCCCGATGACAGTTGAGAGTGTGCAGCTTTTCAGGCATATGTGCAATCGTCCATTTCGATGAATAACTAGTCAGTGCAGTGTGAAATACTCACGCATTACTACATCACTCTACACTTTTCTAATTGGTCGAAATTATCCGTCATGTACTGAAATCCGCTGTCATCACAGTTCACACTGAATGAGAGCGAACGCGATAATGTTGATGCTAAAAGCGCTGTGGTATCACAGTGATAATAATATTCATCAGCAATTATCCCGAACTTCACTCCTAAAGCCAACAAAATTCAGTGTTGATTTCGCACATGTGTGTATGTGAACACTGTTCGATTGCTTCTCATTCATATGGAACAACAAATGCTCCTCAATAGAAACGTGACTACTCAAGGTTGCACATGACCAATATTCTTATCAGCATGAATTTGTTATAAAAACTTAGCAGCCTAAGATATGAAATGACTTGCCTTGTATAATTTCAAGTATTTGTTAATTGATACGTAGTTCATTCGGCCTACGAGATCAACACAACTGGCCACAAATTATGTCACTTTTGTGATTTGTGCTTTTATCTACTCAGGGTGAAGATCACATAGTGAATTACAACATATCGTCGTGATTTGTGACAGTAGATGATGGATAACACTATCTCTTATATCTACACACATATGAATTTGACGGCTTAGAGTACTATGTGAAACAGTTCATCGTCATTCCTGATCACATAAACTGTTATTTTTTCCACACTGACCATTTACGTGACTACTCGACATCTTTGTGAGTGTGCGTGTACTATCGAGTCGCCCACAGATTCAAACTCAGTCATTTTTCTAATCATGTCCCATATTTAATCAATGTCACTCCCACACAGGCTCAGACATTCATTTTGTGCTGCAGATGGGCTCAACTCAGATAAAAGCATTCAGTAAACGAGTAACAATCACATCATTCTCGTATAGAAGTCAGTGTGTGTCGTGAGTAACTACCGCATAATTCAGATTGTGTCATCCTAATTCACGAATAAATATTTGACCAATGGAAATACAACACTCGATCTCATTGACAATTGGTGAGGATGGAGGTGATTTGACTGGTGGAAGTGAAGTTGTGGAAAGGTGTACTGATTGATTTCACCAGTCTCCACTTGCATAAATACAAACAGCCGCAAACATGTTAGATATGTCTCTCCGTCTTCTTACAGGTCCGCATGAGTTCGTCGGTGTTTGGATGCTTTGCAAAGTGGTATATACGGTGTAGTGAAGATGATCGTGTATGACAGTCTGTGACAATCAGTATCCAGAGAAGTGAGAATGCAGTCGAAGTGTCTACGATCTAGATTAGCCATCGGTGTTGTCATCTTCCTTATCCAGTTGATCACATTGTTCGCAGCTGTGGTACTCGATGCTCTGCCAATTGACACACGTGAGTAACTCAAGTTCATTCAAATAAATAACCGAAGAATTAGGAATACTTAATGATTACGATATAAATTTTCTGTGTATGAATGGCTTTGAATGTCTCTTGTTTCTTTCATTCTTACACTAGGTCAATTGAGGATTCTTCGAACGGGGAAGTAGACATCAACGTGGAGAACCGCATCACCTGTATTTGTAGTGTATGTAGTGGAGTAGATTAACATTTTGATTGTGATCATTTTGTACAGTGTGATGTGATAATAAACATTTTCATCTATTCACTTTGTTCTGCATAAACATTTGTGCTCGTAATTATTTGTATGAAAATTGGTGGCTGTGGATATTGAGCGAGATGATACGATGATGATATTTCCTCAACTCTCGAGGGAGGTCGGAATAACGAGTGCAATTCGACATGTTTCAGATTCGTCAGCTTTTTCTACTGTGTGAAATCGTCAAAAGATTTCCAATACCTTACTTTTGTGGCGCGTTAGAAAAGTTAATGGAAAGAAATCTGAGTTTCGTACGCTGTGTGATATAGACCCACCTGCGATTGTTCCAGTGATGAGTCTATTAAGTCAACGCGAAATGTTGATTTAATTGGATTAATCAATACTGGATTATTTAATTAGATTTCATGAGTCGGACTATCGCAGTCACAGTATATTGAGTTCTCTTGAATGCTTGACAGTATCTTTTTGCTTTTCGTTTCATCGAGAAAGCCGCATTCACTTGTAGTTTCCTTCATAGTGCGATGCAAACAATGAGACACGGTGACTTGAAGGAATAAATATCAGCGAAATCTTTTATGTATGGATTATTCAATGAGATCTCATGAGTCACACTATCTCGTGAATCACCTTGTGCGTTTTAGGACAAGACTATTCTCAAATACATGAAAACGCTTTATCTAATGGAGAATTGAAAACAGAGAAGTCCTTTGCGAAGAATTCTGTAAGACGTCGATCCACTTGTACAATAATCACCCCAACTTACTCTATCATTACTGCATTGACGATGATAAGTGTTGATCTTTAATTCCAATTCCACACACACGAGTACATGTAGAGAATTTCAATGTGATCGAATTCACTATGATGCATACAGCAGTGGTCGTAGTAGGAAATTGCCAAGGAATGACATATTGACCTGTTGTTTTCCTCAAACTGTTGTGCAAAAACTTGAGACACAGTGATGTGCATGAATGAATTTCATTGTATCGTTCAAAAGATGATATTTCGTTGAATCAGGTGTTTCTCACATTAATTCCATCTCACCGTAGTTGGAAAATCATTGTCACGAATACGGAAGCACACATTGTATGAAATCAATGAGTTTACCATCCTTAAATCTAGTCAAGCTAAATGAGGCAGTAAAATGTCATGACAATTAGGTACAACTAGTAGGCGAGTCGGAATCCATCTGAATTCGCTGAAGTATCTGAGAAGATTAGAATCATCAATTACTGTGATGCTATTGACGACGCTAGGAGAAAGGAAGAATATGTATTGCAATAATATAATATGTCTGCATTCAGGATGTTTTCACACTCGAACAAATATTTTGATATGCAATCATCACACAGCATCAGTGGAGAGGCGACTGGCTGGTCATGACTTCATTCACAAGCACATCCTCTCTAAGCCAATGAATATTATTTACACAGATGTAAACTATTAGCCGAATTGGGGAGATAACTGTCTGCGAAAATATACTCATCAACGAAATCCGTGGCGATAATATACACGACCGCGTAGGTATTCTGACCTCACAACCTCAACAGCTGTCATACAACCGAGATCGAATATATCATACAATGTTGAGGGAGAAGTCAACAAACGCAACATCAGATTTCTCTTTAAAACATCGGACACGCTAGGAACAACCTCATTCATGTAAGCGAGCAGATACTATTGGACACGATAAGTATCAGATAATCCTCGAAGTTAACCAAAATGAACTCAATAGGTTCTTGAGTTAAACCAACGTGAATCACATTTGGACTAGAAAAGCTCTGGAACGTATCACCCATGTTGTGAGATCAGGCCATAAATTTGATTTCAACAATATGGAAATCATCGGGAAACCTGCTTAGAAATCGGCAAGAACATCTCATAGGAGAAGCATTTGCTAAGCAGACGCAGTGGCTCACTCACGAAACACTTACCAGTTACGTAGTTACTATTTAGTAAAATAAATGATGGAATTTACGCATTGGACCTTACGAATTATTAAAACGACTGTTGAAGCGAAGAAAATTTACTTTTCGGCGAACTTATCAACTGGGTTGTACATTAGTGAAACTGATCTCCGTGGATATCCTGTTTCTCAGCATTAACGTTCCATCGACTGAGACCGTATGTTTTCTTTCGACTATATCCAATCTAACAGCATCTATGTTGATATATCGATCCATTACCTAAAGAACTGTTACCACGATGCACCTACATTTTATACTATAGTTTCAACAACGAGATATACAGTCAAGTAGCTGTAGCAGAAATAGGTTCTGTCCAAGGACCCTCCCTGCACGATTGCTTCAGAGCCAGACAAGATAACAAAACCTTATCACCAACTATCGACTACGTTTATCTCTGAAAAAGATACGTCTACGATATTTCCATTATTTTTGATGAGAATTTCGATCTAAAATATCCACTACAAATCTTCAATAACGAGCACGCAATCATCAATTCCATCCTGGAAGTTGAACCTAACGCAATGTTTCATTTCCCTTGCGTTCAATTACAAAGGAATGCAGACAAATCGCTAAGAAAATTCATAAACAAAAAGCCCACATGTAATAGTCAATTTATCAACTTTCAAAGCCGTGTGCCTCCAAGCAGAAAGAGAAACCTGAAAACACTCTTTATTAGTGAGGAGGTTGGTGACTTCTGCTGAACGGTCAATCGACAACGAATAACAAAATCTTCGAGAGACCTGAATTGAAAATGGATTCCCACTAAGATTCATAGGCAAGAAGTTTCTCAGTAAAACGAACTTCGCCGCCAGCCTACAAATTACATTCTCCTGCAAGAAACTATTCATCAAGCATGTGAAAGACAAGCCGTCGCATTGGATTACTTCAACATCCAAACACAAGTTCACTTAATCTTGTGGAGTTGAGTACATTCGCCGTACCCTGCGTCCACTTGTTAAACGCACGCGGGAACACTATCTATACAGCATGGTAAGCAAAATGGAGGACGCAAAGGGGTTTAGAGTTCGATAAGAGAACATCTGGTGTATTCTGGGAATTTAGACCCATTTGTAATGTCTTTTAAAGCTATATACAAAATGAGACCCTACCTGCCAACGGGAGTGGAATCAAAATATCTCGGAATACCTGAAACATTGACGATCCAAAAAAACGAAATCCCACCCTTTATGTTTTCAAGAAATATGTTAAACCATTGTCCTGACCGTGGCCATCATTAAAAGTCAGTCTCACCAATAATGATTATCCTATTACCTTTCGTGTCCAACTTTTCCATGTATTTCTGTCATATTTACCTTTTTCTAAATCCCCATCTGCATTATTAGATTTTATTACTGATTTTATCTTTATGGAATCAAACTTCACAATCACTTCGTTAATACTATGTGCTAAACCCTTAATTATCCAAACCGACCAGTTTTCCAGTAATTCCTATCCGTTTTATGGTGATTATTACAAATTGGGATATTGATTTGGCTTCTGACCAGAAATATTTCTAGAAAAGTACCACTGCCTGTCTTCTGTTTATTACAGCTAGTAATTTTATTCATCTGACTTCTGACCGAAAATAATTGTGGAACATACTCACACATTTATCATGAATACACAAATGTGCAGCTATCTAGTTGATGACTTCGTCAATAAGAACATTTTCTTCACTGCATCCACATTTGAGAAATACTAATCACCACTCCGATAATGATGAAGACATGCACTCCAAATGATACTGTTGAACAGGATAGAATCTGGTTCCAAATGTTCTCTTTACACTACATTGATGTGATTGTGATATGTGAGCCTGTAAACGCCAATTCACCTCAAATCGAGGAGCAAGGGGCTACACCAGGATATTCAGTCGCTTTCATTCAGCCGATCGTTCAAATCTCTGCTTTCAAATGGCATAATCATATGCTGTAGTGTTCAACGCAGCGAAGAATTGCCGGTATCCATGAGAATTCCTCAACTCTAACAGATGATCTGAATAGAAAATTGCGAAGTATATAAAGCACAGTGGACAAGGGGCTGCAATTAAACTAGTCAGTTTCGAAGGTGATGCCGTGGGCGGACTAGTCGACAGAACATTGATTACCCTAACAGTCAGGGTGTTTGCATCAGAATATGACGTTTCCGTGTATCACAGCTCGTGTTTATCGCTGAAGTTGAATGTGACTGGGCACAGTTTCCATGTTGAATATCATTGTGTATAATAATTTATAAGTGTTAGTGATATCAGTCAGATTATGAGAACGATGAAATGATCCAGTTTGCATTACCCTAGAAGATACCACTCAGGGCACACTATAATGGTGAGAAGAATTACTTCAAAATTGTTATTTCCGTAGTCTTAGTTGATGTGGGTGATGAAGGATACGGCTTCGATAACTTTCTGCACCGAATACCGTGAAACATTTGAAAGTCATTTGATTTATTGAGAGTGTATCTGCTACATTCCTCGGCTGAACTAAGTAACATGTTTTGTGAACTTCCTTTTCTTGATGGTTAACTTTCGATTTATAAACTTTCCCTCACTGTTAACAGAAAAGGCGTGTTCCTCACAGTTTGTGTTAACTAAGCAAAGTAAGGTATCCACCGATCAGAAGAATGACAACTAAGTCAACCAGAAGAAGGAAATTATTGAAGCGTATTGAACTGCTTCGAAATCTTCCTGCTGTCCACACCACGCAAAATACTAACTCGTTTCGCCAAGACCATAGGATTCTCTGTCTGCGAATCTCGAACATAATCAAGCTTCTTGTTATTAAGACCATATGTATCATTGATAAAAGAATAAGACGTTGGCACTGTGGTAGAGTGTAATTCCATTACAGGTAAATTTTCTTTTGATAAAGTCTCACAGTGTTCTACAGTAATGTTTACTGATGACGTTTCGTGCACAATTTATTGCTCATAATCATATCAAGATAATCTACACCTAACACATGCAATAGGAATGATTCATCACTCATACCTGAAGTATGGAAAATATTACTATCAATCAAATCAAGTGAAAAACAATGGAACTATATGAATGAATTTATGAAGTCGTGTGATTACCTTGATATGATTATGAGCAACAAATTGTGCTCGAAACGTCATCAGTAAATATTACTGTATAAAACTGTGAGACTTTATCAAAACAAAATATACCCATAATTGAAGTAATCAAGCTGGTTTCACGAAAGTCGAATCATGTGAGGATCAAATCATAATGCTACGCAACATCACAGGAAACAGAACATAACACTAGACATCACTCTACCATAAATTTATCGACTCCGGAGAAGTAAACGGTTGTGTCGACTTTGAAGTAACATGACAAGATCATCCGAATTGCTGTGGACATCACGGTTGACTTATGTGTGATGTATTGTCACACACACTCGAACAGCTACAGACGGATACCGGTGCGTTGGTGAAAGCACATCGCAGCGAAGATAGCAACTCAAGCGAATGCAGAGAAGTCGGAGGTGATGAAAATGTCTAAACAACTGCACCAACAGCCTTAAGCAGCAAACAGCTCCTTTACGAGAAATGTGAAACTGCTCACTTCTCTCACTTATGTAGGCATTACCGTTTCAACTGCAAGTGGAAAGCATGCGAATGCGAAAAAACATGCTATGTACAACTTTTAAGCAGCAGTCAGAGGATTTCAATTCTCTATCAACTGTAATCAGCCTGCGTAACTAAGTGACACCATCAATCCTCATATAAATATTTTGTAACTCCTGGATGCATACATGAAATATCTCTCGTGTGTAATTGAGTCCAAAAAGAAGAAATATATAATGGTAACTCGACATTAGGATCGTGAAGGGGATAAAGAACTTCATTAGTGTGAATACAATCGAGAAATTTATTGAAATCGATCGGCGAAACAAGATCGCGACATTCAACAGTAATTTGAAATCACTCCATCTATGAGTTTCAGGTTTGTCGCCACGAGTCCACCACGAGTAGCATTCCCAACACACCTCAGACGCATATCAATGAATGCCTTCTCTTCACACTTAGGATTCCATCACCAGAAAGACCAAGTAATCACGACTTATCAATCCGTCGTCAGAAAACAAATATTCAAGAGGAAACAGCGGATAAGTGGGAATCATTCAGTGATATCACGGAAAGAAGCGGTGAGTCTGAGAGTGACATGAAACAGATCGGGTGAATTAGGGAATCCACCTTATTGGCAGTCGTCCAGCCTGGTATAATAGACTTCAGAGAACACAGTGTTTCGCCCGGAACGCAAGGCAATAATAATAATGACATGGTTTATGGAAAATCGCCGAAATAAATGGTGTGCACGTATTCCGCCCAATGAATTGTTTCTGCTTCATTCGATAATTGATATAGATGAATTTCATGCGTTTAACTGAAGCTTTTCATACGAGGACAGAGGCCAAGAGATAATCTCAGGTAACAACACCAAAATAGTGGTTCGATATGCAGATTCCCTGTCATTTCACGTTGCTAACTGATGAAATCTAAAAGTCATTTAGTGACTCAAAGAAGTAAATAATTCATCTGGTGATTTCAGACAGAATAAAGTGAAAGTGCAGTCTGAACTAGTCGAAATTCTTTTATAGTCTCTTTGACACATGAAAAGGTAAATATAATAATAAATAAACGTGAGGAACACGAAGAAAAAAAATGTGCGACACGTTCATGCTAATTAGTTTTCACTTTCTCAGTATGTATCTTATTTTGCAGTGATTACAAGAGGAAATATTCTCGTGATTTTGTTCATTCAGTTGGAAATATCTTATCACAGTGGTGATAACATTAAATTTTGTGCAGAATAATATGGTCCCATCATTTATTTCGTTAGCTTCTCACCACCTGCCCACAGCCTAGATAAATTATGAGGTTTGCGTACAGCAAAGTTACAACAAACTTGCAAATTCTACATGTTGTCAGTTGACAAATTCATCAAGGGGAATAAATGCATGAAGTTAATGTAATCAGTTCGCTGATTCTTTAGCCAGCTCTTATTTTTGCTGAATCTGTGATGTGAATGTCAAGCTGAAAACAGAAAACACAAGAAGAAAACTCATGATGTGTCGGGATTCGCTTAAATAGTGTGGTGAATTGAAAGAAACGTTGATTCACAGACGTTTTCAACGTCACCGACTTAGTTATTCAGGGCAGCGTGCAAGGGCACAAAAATATTTACACAGTGACATGTGTTTCACAAGTTCATACATCAAAAATCAGCCGGATTTCATGTGAGTATCAGAGGAAGTGGAGAGAAAATGGATAATTGAGGAAGATGGACGAATCATCAAAATCTGTTAGAAAGTCTTCTACACAGAAAATGACAAATGAATCAACATATCACTGCTTCGTGACAGTCATCGAGGAGAAGTCGCAGAATCTTTGCAACGTCGTTGTTGTTTTATTGCTTTTGAATTTATACTACTAAACTCAAGTAAGTAGTGTGCTATTATATCTTCTTTGCGGGAATAATAATAATTATCATACTATGGACAATATTTAGACACAGCCCTGGATTTTCAGCCTATTTCAATCGTAAAATATCTTAAATTTGTACACACCGTACAGCGTATGACCCTGAATTGTTCCATCTGAAACAATCTCCATCATATTCAAATATGTCTTTCTCTCATTACGTTTCAGAAGTACTCTGTAATGTTTTGGCAATCAGGCTAAATAGCGCGCGATCTCATGTAAAACTCGGAAAGGGTAACAATCTCCTCTTCACACAATCTGCTCCAGACCGTCCTCCTACTCATACACAACTCGTCGATTCCATGCGCAGTGGCATGTAACAGTTCGCACAGGGTGTTTCTGTTCCATGTTAATTATTTCGGGGTACATTTCGAACTAGGGTGTCTCGATCTATGCGTTGCTTTAAGAAAGTTTTGTGCTGATAATTCTTTCTTACTTGACGCTTTATCTTCACTATGGTGACAGTGAGGACAGCTGTTGAAAGAAGCCTGTAGTCGCCTGTTAAAAAATCAATTTAGTTATCGACTTTTACTACTTAATGGCAGCAAGTAGTAGCAAGCAAGAATATTACTAATAATTCTGCAACAGTGATCCGCATATATAAAAAAATAACTGGAGAGCAAGAAGTGGAGAAGAGTTAAGGTTTCATGCTCGATAGAAATCGAAACAGTTCAGCAATTTTTAGCATACTGTCATTTTTTATTCCGTAGCCGTTTGATTTACTCGAGTAGCGAAGGACTCAGACGAAACATAGATGTTGGCATTCCTATAACTTTCATTGAAGAGCTTATCTTGAAATGCACAATGAATGTCCACTTTTTATTTAATAAGGAACTATATAGACAAATCGATGGTGAGGCAATGGTGTCACCACTAGGACCCATTCATACCGATATTTTCATTGCGAAACTAGAAAATGGGCGTTTGTGGGTTGTTATCGATGAACCTGAATTCAATTTTCGGTACATGGATGATGCGTTTCTGACTACAAAAGTTGAGAAAGAAGCAAAGAGAATACTGGATAAATTGAATGTGGTTCTTTCTGCAATGAATTTTACTACTCTAGTATTTCATCTCTAGACGTCCTTATGACCAGAAAAGAGGATGGCACAATAAGAAGAAGTGTATATAGAAAACGTACATCAACTTGTCACTGTAATTTGTTCGGATGAATGTCTTGATGAGGAACTTTATAATATTGAACGGTTGCTGAGTTAAAATGGTTCCCCAGAAACGTTTATTAAAAAGAGTATGGTTCTAAATTAAGGCAGCCCAAGGTAACAGCAGTTTCTAAAATTACCCTATTCTTAAAAATTCAGTTCCTTGGGAAAAACATCAGCGAGTTACTAATATAGCGCCTTAGAAATGCAATAAAAATGAGCATTCTCCGCTGCGGAATTACGGTGTGTCTTGAAAACCACTCCTCCATTGCGTTCAGGAGTACATGACAAACCTCCTAATTTTGCCTGTTCGAAGCGTATCTACCCATTGAACTGCTTCTATGTAGCCAGTTACATGAGCCGTACATTTAGACGTATTTCTCGTCGAATTTCCGAATATGTCATCTTACCTCAGGCGTAATCCAATGCATTATCTATGATTTGCCACCATTGAGAAATTCGTGACATTTGTCTGAATGCCAATGATGAACACTTCAGTAGCACAATTTGTGACAAAGACAATCACCCCACTCGAAATTGAGGTGAGAGAATTTAAAGTCAGTGATCGTCAGCTCAAAGGAAATCTGAAGCTACCAACATCTTCTGCTTCTCCAGAAGTCTCCCCAGAAGACAAATAACTGCCACTGGACACCAGTACGAAGGCAGATCATACGCTTTTAGTATACAGATGAAATTCACTTCCTCGAAGGCACGAAAACCACATGTAATCCATCGTTAAGAATTTATAACAGACGAAGAGAACGCACACTTCTACGGTATCAAATGAACCAGCAGATTGTATTTGGAGTCAGATTGTCATGCTGCCAACTAAGAAGCACTCCAGTAGACACATTAACTGGATCTTAATTATGCTACCATTCACGCCATGCATCATCTCGGGTTGAACATCTCTTGGTATTGGCTCATAGATACGCAACGAAGGAATTGTGAATTTTGGGCACAAGTGTCCAGCCAGTCACTTCATTTAATTTGAACACTTCGGACCTGATCACGTGAAACATTTTCACTGGGCTGCTAACATTCATCAACATCTTTCTTGGTTTGACACTGCAGATCCGTTGGCAGAATAGGACAACAAAATAGAAAACAACTCTGGTGAGAAATCATCCACGGTCTTTATACACAAGGTGTATGTGATCATACAAGTTGAAGACGAAACAGTGTTGGAAGTCTTGTATTCAGGCAAAAGGACTGAGAATAGGAGAAAACTGAGTTCCGTCGTTGAAGCCCAATGTTTTACCTTCAACGCTATTGAAATGTCGAACGTTTTGTTTTGAACTACCAAGAAGACGAATTTCTTTAAACATTATTCTTAGATTTTACACCGTCAAAGCGAACAAATTAAGGAGTGACGATGTAACTGAATGGAATAATCTGAATAATATTAGGAGAGATATCGGTGAGTGATAGTTCTGACGATGAAGTGCTCCAAGCGAATCCAAAATTATGAGTATTTCGCGCTAATTTTCCGACCACTTTTCGAAGTTTTGGCAAGCTTGATGCCTGAGAGATATGAAATGCGAAATGGATCTGATCTGTGATATGAAAGATTGACATCAAATTGGTTTTTGTATTATGAAGACATATGGAGGCAGCATCAACCATGATGAATCTGAACTCTACTTATCAAGAGACTTGGATAAACGTTCAGGTTGTCAAGAATGTGTCTCCAACTAGTGACTGCGGGTGTGGGAAAAGTGAAGCGGACTGTTTTTGCATCTTATCAGAAATCAGACTTCGAAAATTCGTGATAATTTTGAAAGGGTGCAGCCCATTCAATCTTTGTAAACTTACACTTCTTGTCAATAGACAGTAGTACACTATGGACTTTGTTAGCAATAATCGTATTATGAATTATGTATTGCCACAGTACAGCATTTTCACCCTATTTGAATTGCAGAATATCTACACTTCCTACAGTGCATTCAAGTGAAATATTGTGTCGATGTAATTCAAAGACTTGGTTGGGGGACTGCAGTACAATATTTCATATCCAGATACCATTTGGAGTAACAAAGGAGTAGACAACGCAAGGAATGAAGTAGATATGATGACAGAGACGGAAATGTCTCATATTTCTTTTATCGACTGTTCATTATTGAATTTCAAATATGGGAGGTAAGTGATGGTGACATGGATTAGTGTGACATGTCGATTACTCCTCATCTTTCAACCACGCCACCGACCAACTTTAACCTGGGTGCTTATCAGTAATATTCATAAGTTTAACTAAAAACAGAATTATGTGATGTGATTCCTGTTCAACTGGAAATTTACAGGAATGAGAACGGTGACAGGAAGAGTATACTACAATATATCATATTCGGATACCCCATTGGGAGTAGACATCAGGAGAAGACATCCTGATGAATGAAGTAGATATGATGACAGAGAAGAAACGTGGCACAGAATTTTAATGTATAAAGACAGTCGAAGCTGTTATATTTGTCAGAATTCAAAGCTGGATTGAAATATATATTTCATTGTGTGATCACATTGACCAGCAGAACTATTAAAGATGCAGGGGCGTTGATCGTTTTCCTCTGCCTATATTGACTTCTATTCCGCAATGCAAACTAGCAATATTGTGACAGTAAATGACGGATTCCATTATCTCCTATATATACACACATATGAATCCGATGACTTAGAGTACTATTTGAAACAGTTCATCGTCATTCCTGATCACATAAACTGCAGTTCTTTCCTCACTGACCACTAATTTCTATGCGAACTGTATTTTCACAGCATTTTTCGTCATGGGGATGAACACGAATCAAATAACCTCCTCATCTGACCACTGCATCCAATCCTGATGACTGTGGAGAGTGTGCACCCATTTAGGCACATGTGCAATAGATGAGAACTAGTAAATGCAGTGTGAAATGCTCATGCATTGCTGCTTTACTCTTTTTCAAATGCAAGTTGTGATGTTCATGCTTGATAATATTCTTTTATTAAAGTACACCGATTTTTCTCTTTCATTCGACAGTTCAGTCTCAATTTCGCACTCTCAATATTCCCTACACCTTGGAAATTTTTACTAATTCTCATCACCTCCAACATGATCATTGAAGATATTTGTGAGACAGAGAATATATTGACGTCATCGATAGCATCGTCCTAATCACCTAGGAATGTAAAGAAAGTTCGGAAAGATTGGGGCTTGGCTGCAATGACGCTAAGCCATCTGAATGCTTTCAGACAAGGTGTGATATCGTATTCATGAAAGTTCTGTCGTGACTACTGTGAGATGCAATTAATGTGACATATAACAGGAATATCTGCTTTACCGAAATATTGTCGACAGAACAACAGACTGAAATGAATTCATACACGTCAATGTGTCTCACGTTTGGCACGAAAGTATGGAGGCGACGACAAGTGAATATGCCATTATCGATGAGACACAAAAACAGTGACCTACTGCTAAGCTCTCAAGAGAAGTCAATATACGAGGAATGCGAAACACCAGTACTGATTGCTCCTATTGTACCAGGATTTCGCGTTGAGTAAATATAATCACAACTCATATAATTTGGGAGGAGATTGTATTACGCAAATGAAGATAACGCATATTGACTTCTCATAAATCAACTAACGCCCTACAACAGGTAGGAATTTGAGATCTTATTTCGGTTCCACACAGTAAAAAAGACAGACATATCTAGACCATATCAAATCACACTCATTTTGACACCCTGCCTTGAGAGTTGAGGAAACACCAGTCATCCAATCTTTCCGCTCAATATCCACAGCCACCAATTTTCATACAAATAAAAGTGAGTGGAAATCGGTATGTAGAACACAGAGAATAGATGAAAATTTGTATTATTACATCACACTAAACAAAATGATCAGTATCGAAATGTTAATCTACTGCACTACATACACTACAAATACAGGTGATGTGGTTCTCCACGTTGCTTGCTGGCTATTTCCCCAGTCGAAGCATTCTCATATAACCTAGTGTTGAAGCGAAAGCAACAAGAGATTTGAAAATCAATTCATACTTAAAGAAAAATAATTATATCGTTATTAGTAATTTATGCATATTATTCAGAAAACTATTCAGTTGAGTGATCTTCAGTTACTCACGTTTGTCAATTGGCAGAGCATCGTGTACCACAGCTGTGAACACTGTGATCAACTGGATAAGGAAGATGATGACGCCGATGGTCAATCTAGATCGCAGAAACTTCGACTGCATTCTCAGTTCTCTGGATACTGATTGTCACACTCTCTCATATATGATCGTCTTCATACCAGCGTATTTATAATATTTTGGAAGCCATCAACCCACCACACACTCATGCTGACGTGTGGTAAGATGGAGAGACATATCTGAAATGTGTGTGGGTGTGTGTATTGGGAGAAGTGCAGACAGGTGAAAACAATCAGCACACCTGTCCACAATTTCTATTCCACCAGTCAAATCACCTCCATCCTCACCAATTGTCAATGAGATCGAATGGTGTATTTCCATTGGTCAAATATTTATTCGTGAATTAGAATGACACCATCTGAATTATGTGGTAGTTACTGGTGACACACACTGACATCTATACGAGGATGATGCGATTGTCACTCATTTGCTGGATGTTTTCGTCTGAGTTGAGCACATTTGAGACTGTGTGGGATTGACATGGTTTAAATATCTGACATGACTAGAAGAGTCATCGAGTTTGAAGCTGTGGACGACTCGATAGTACACACACACTCACAAACACGTTGAGTAGTCACGTTTCTGTTGAGGAGCATTTGATGTTCCATATGAATGAGAAGCAATCAGACAATGTTCACATACAATCACGTGCGAAATGGACACTGAATTTTGTAACTTATTGGAGTAAAGTTCGGGATAATTGCTGATGAATCTTATAATCAGTGTGATACCACGGCGCTTTTAGCATCAACATTACTGCGCTCGCTCTCATTCTGTGTGAAGTGTGATGACAGAAGATTGCAGTCCACGATGGTTAATTTGCACCAGTGAGAAAAGTGTGCAGTGATGTAATAATGCATGAGTATTTCACACTGCATTGACTAATTATTCATCGCAATGTACCATTGTACATATGCCTGAATAGCTTCACAGTCTCCATAGTTATCCGGATAGAATGTTATGATCAGAAGAATTGCTCTGTTGGTAAGGACCAATAAAAGGAGGTTGTTCGATTAGTGTTACTTCGCGTGGTGTGCGATATTGTGATAAAACAGTGCATATAAAAACTAGTAATCATTCATGAAACAATCAAAGTCTAAGTGACCAGAGATGATGATCCGATTTTGGAGCCGTATGTTCCACTCGGAAACCGAAAGAACAATAAAATTGATAGAACAATTAAGTTATCTGTGCTCCACTTCAATAATGTGAGTGTATGCAACAAGTAGTTCCCAGTTGAACATTACTAATACAAATGCGAATAATCCGTACGCTGACTGCCTCATTGAATGGCTTTCTGTCTGACTGACTAATTATTTCATCATATTCCGATGATGACAGAGGACTGACTTATTTTAAAGCGACAATGATTCTAATGTCAATCACCTACTGAAGGCCAACGCAGGACTAAGCTCTAAAACTATCCGTTTTATGAATAATATAAAAAGGTTTTGCATTTCCTAATGAATAGCCAAATGAAACGATGTTCTTTTTGTGGTATTTTCACACCTTTATTGACGATCATGATAACTCAGGAAATAAGGTGAAATTCGGACAATGACTTTATTTTTGATCACAGCTTCATTTCACACCATATGTTTTGGTACGGGTATGGAATTTGTAGCATGTGATATCGGTAGCCCGAATTTTGCAGGCCAACTATAGATATCAGGTGTGCAACGGCAGGGGATCGACCCATGGACCATGTGCATGTTTGGCGAGATACTAACCACTGTGCCACCAATGAACAGACTTAGTTGTCATAGTGATACATAATCTCAAATGAGGAAATCATAGTATTGTTACGATATGTGGATTGCTTGTCATTTTACGCTGATTCAGAGAAATCAGGTGGTTCACTGATGAAATCTCATAACTCACATACACAATTACTTCATCTGGTGATTTTAGACAGAAGAAGGTGAATGTGCGACCTGAATTCATCGAAATTCTTTCATAGTCTCTTTCACATATGAAAAGGTAAATTTAATAATAAATGCACTTGAGGAACACGTAGAAAAAATAATTATCGACACGATCATGCTAATTAGTTTTCACTTTATCACTAAATGTGGTTTAGGAGACAAAAGAAGAGCAGATATTTTCTTGATTTTGTTCATTGAATTGTGAATCTTGTAAAGACAACTCATGATGTGTTGGAAATGGCTCTCTTTGCAAGATCGTCTTGGAGACGTGAGAGAATAATCTCTGGAACTATGTGAAGGCAGTGAAGAAATTGACGTTTTCAGCCATCTTAATAACTGAGATGAAGTAGGACAAGTGGTGACGCTTCACAGACAGGTGACAGATGATAGTGGATCGTGACGGACTTTAGAAAATTTTGATGTTTCGGACTAGTGGATAAACTGTAGTTCTACGAAAGTCCAATCCGTCCTCACATACGACGAACAAAGTGCATCGTAGCAGATAATCAGTTTGCTCTCCGGATTGAGATAGACGCAAGTGAAACAAATGAGAGATTATGACAGAAACTCATTCGACAGTAAGGTGAGACAAATTAGATTCTGCTTTGATCAGGTCGAAGGAATCCAGAAGCGACCATCATCCACCGTTGATCCTTAAGTCCCACGAGAAGACACAGAAATCCTCAACCATGGGTTCCTGTGATTTGAATGCAGAAACGGGAAATGCATATAAGTCTTCTTACTTCCTTCTGACTTGAACCTCGCTGACATCAGTAAGGATCGGAGTGATTTCGACCTCATGAACTCTCTCTTTTCTGTTGTAAATATGATAACAGTCCTCTAAGTGAGCGAATTAGATTATTGACACTCCAGGTGACATTTTTGAGCCACCAATTTCATTCATAGAGTCTTCATTCTGCTTTATCATATCTCACCTGCCATCATCTGAACGTACGACAGCCTTTTGCAACCAGGTGATGCGGTGTAGAAAAAAAACACATTAATATACAATATTCTAGGTCGTATTTCAAAAGCATCTGTGCTGTACGCACGAGAGGTGAACACTTTCTATGAAATCCCCATTGCTTTAGTAATATATGCTACACTTCCATATCGTGCGTGTATATAGCAAGTAGTTCTCAGTTGAAAACTACAAACAAATTTACGAAGATTCCGAATGCTGACTTACTAACAGAATGACGGACTGACTGACTCATGAGATTCTGATGAGGACTAATATACAGTGGACCATCTGAATTAAAATTCTCTGCATTGCCAAAAGGAACAATGGATGCAACTCTTCACACCTTTGAGCAAAATATCGTGAGAGTATTTGCCGTCTATTTCTCTGAACAAATATATTGATCTCACATGCATAAGCTAACAATAATGGGAAAACCACACGCATTTGTGAATAGATATTTCTCAGAGTTGATAACAGACAACACACATTCTTGAAACTTGTGAACTACAGTGAAACATCTCTAAAAACCTCAAGCAGTATGCTCAGATTATTTGCTTTCGATTCTTGTGAGTGAGAGTCCGTTCGTGTTTTTCGCTCTAAAATGTGACCACTTGACTGTTCGCTTTCTGTGAACAAACAACACGTCTCATATTTCCAAATATATTTCTGCTTATTTACACTTCAAGATGACAGTGCAACTCCCATTTCATTTGGCCTTCTTAAGTTTCTATCTTCATTCTTCGGTAAAGTCTTCTTCTTCATCTTGAGATTGGTGACATTGTCATGCATTACACTGTCCGTTTTGTGAGTATACTGTCTATGCTGTCTACTCAGTGAGGGTTGTTCCAAGTCCAAATAATCTGAGGTAAGTCTGTTTCCGCGCATAGATTGATTTTCAGATTGGTGTGAATTGAAACATCTCCAGCTGCCTTTCGTCCAATGGGGAGAATGAAATAAGTATCCTCATTGAAGAATTCAGCCTGTTTCATCGAGATATTCTCCATTATTTTACAATGGGTATTTTAGTGGTACTCATTCAGGCACAATTGATTAAATGAGTGCCTACGATTCGTCAAACGTCTTGCATATGATTGTTGTCTCCCTTCTATTCTCGAAACTAAATATTTCGGAGCGACGATTTGAACACTTGATATACTTATTGAGATTTGAGCGAAGCATACAAGTTTGCACCGTAATTCGACGCACCAGCTGTTATCACAATGGTTTCTGCATAAGTGATTAAACTGACTAACTCCAAAAGTCTCCCGTTCTACGTGTTGTGTGTTTGATATTTCTGAGAAAAAGTTGGCATAGCTGAATCTTTCCTAACAGATAGGATGGAAGTCGAAGGGATATTCAATATTAGGATCCTAAGCCAACATCTGTCTGGGGTGATGCACACCGATTGGATATCACTGCTCCCAAATTACATTTCAGTGACGTGCGTTAGCTCTGCAAACTCAAGCGATTTTTCCTGGAGGTTAGTATCAAGTCAATGTCTTCTTATTCGTTGATATCTTCTGAAGTCGATGTAAGCGAGAAGGTTTAACGACTTCACAAGTACTTCAGAGTGGATCGTACAATGTTCGAATTTACAACTGATAGTTGTAGTACTATGGATTTCGAAATCTGCACTGCATTATTCGTCAGCTGAAAAGAGGAGTCACAAGCATCATAGTTAGCTAAGGTGGTCAAATAAGATAAGTAGATATGAAGATATATGTCGGCAGTTTCAGCTATGATGTAGGTGTGCTTAGCTTATCAAGAGACTTTGACAGACTGTCATCTTACTGAAGGATGTGTTGTTGTTTCATTTGCTGCTGAATTTATACTACTTATCTCAAGTAAGTAGTGGGGCATGATATCATGTTTACCTAAAGCAATAATAATTATTATCACACTGTGGACAATATGTAAACAGCCCTGGATTTTCAGCCTATTTCAATCGCAAAATATCTAAAATTTGTACACGCGGTACAGCGTAAGACTCTGAATTGTTCCATATGAAACAATCTCCATTATTTTCCAAAATATCTTTGTCTCATTATCTTTCTGGAGTACTCTGTTACGTGTTGCCAATAAAGCAAAATAGTGCGCGAGCTCATGTAATAATCCGAAAGTGTAACAAGCTTCTCTTCACACAATCTGCTCCAGCCCATCCTCCTAGTCATGCACAACTTGACGATTCCATGCGCAGTGGCACGTAACAGTTAGCACAGGGTGTTTTCGTTCCATGTCAATTATCTCCCGGGTATACTTCGAACTAGAGTATCTCGATCTACGCCTTGTTTTATGAAAGTTTTGTGTTGTTAATTCTTTCTTACTTGGCACTTTATCTTCACTGTGGTAACAGTGAGGACAGCTGTTGGAAGAAGCCTGCAGTCGCCTGTTAAAAAATCTATTTCGTTATCGACTTGTACTACTTGTTAACAACAAGTACTAGCAAGCAAGAATATTACTAATAATTCTGCAACAGTGATCTGCATATATAAATTGATAACTGGAGAGCAAGAAGTGGAGAAGAGTTAAGGTTTCATGCTGGATAGAAATCGAAACGGTTCAGCAATTTTTAGCAGACTGCCATTTTTTATTCCGTAGCCGTTTGATTTACTCGAGCAGCGAAGGACTCAGACGAAACATAGATGTTGGCATTCCTATAACTTTCATCAAAGAGCTTCTCTTGAAATGCCCAATGAATGTCCACTTTTTATTTAATAAGGCAATGGGGTCACCACTAGGACCAATTCCAGCCGACATAATCCTTGCGAAAATAGCAAATGGGTCTTTGCAGGTTGTTATTTATGAACTTGAATTCTATTGTCGGTACACGGATGATGCATTTCTTACTACGAAAATTTAGGAGGAAGCAAAGAACATCCTGGATAAATTAAATGAGGTTCATCCTGCAATAAATTTTACTACTCTAGTATTTCTAGGCGTTCTCATGACCAGAAAAGATGATGGCACAATCAGAAGAAGTGTGTATAGAAAACCTATATCAACTTGTCACTGTACTAATTTTTCAGCTTCATGCCGCTTAAATACAAACCCAATCTGATGAAGTGCTTGGTTCACGCAGCAAGAGCAATCTGCCTGAATGAATGTCTTGATCAGGAAATAAATAATACTAAATTGTTGCTGAGTGAAAATGGTTATGCAGAAGGTTTTATTGATGAGAGTATGAATCTAAAATGAAGGCAGCCCAAGGTACCAACAGTCCGCGAAATTGACTTATTCCTACGAATTCAGTTCCTTGAGGACATCATGAGAGAGTAACTAACACAGAGCCTTAGAAATGCAATTTAAATGAACATTCTCTGCTGCCGAATTACGGTGTGTCTTGAAAACCACTCCTCTGCTGCGTTCAGCATTGCAAGACAAACTGCCTTATTTCGCCTCTTCGATGCGTATCTACCAATTTAACTGCTCCTGTGTAGCCAGTTACACGGACCGTACAATAACATGGGTTTCTCTTCGAATTTCCAAACATCACCCTGTGTGGTTAAGTAAAGGACAAACAAAATCTATTCGTACCACCATTCTATCTCCTCTTGTGGATAAAGTACACAAGATTCATGTTCATCAGGCTTTCAGGTTCATTTACCGCATTTCAACAAGTCTCAATTTCGCTTTAAGAGTTCAATTACTAAATATTGCTGAGGCTGTTGGAATCCATATTAAGAAGCCTTATATGTTCATCAAAAAGACGTTAGCTCAGACATTATACTTACCTTGAGCATCTAGATTTGAATGGTCCATAGTCGCAATTCAATGCATCATGATATTTCTACTTTAGCTTCTTCGAGAAGTGCACGACATTTATTTGAATGTCACTTATGAAGAGCACAATTTTTGACCGAAGAAAATCACTTCGAAACAGTCAACTCATATATTCATATGCTCATAAATCTACTTGTATATCCTGAATATGTACTCGAAGGACGTCAGTTTACAGACCACATCAACATGACATGTAATATATAGATGGAGTAAGCATATCTACAATTATTCACTTACACTAGATATATACGCAAGGAAAGGTAATGGAATAATGTGGGAAGGCACACTTTACATAGGTGAATACAATTCACATGATATAATACTATGCACCACATTTTGTTTGAATTTGTCGAAAATGGGTGTAACAACTGAAAGTTGCATTCCATGTGGTCGACATGGCGGGTTATTCGCAAAAGTATGAAAACGGCTGGTAAAACGTCAGTCAGTTTACTGACAACAATGTTTTCAGCTGTATTATCTGCAAATGGCTCATCACAGCAGTTGGCATCCAGTTAAAGACAGAGAGAAGTATTACTGAATCACCATAATCTGCAACCTATGGATTTTTTAATTCATTTCGAACAAAAATGTGAATCACTAATTCGAAATGACTAATGAAGTATGCAGGAGCAGAATATTACCATCGAATGCGTCAGTGAGATTCAGATCTCTAAATGTTGTTTTAGGTCAGGTCGAATTTTACATCGATGGATCATAATGAAGCAGGTCTGAGACGGCCTCATATGTCTATTTTTCGAATCTCTAGATATGGATCGCTATTGCAATGAAATTCTACCTCCCGACCTAAGCATACTCACGGAATTATCCTCATTCACTCAGTTGCTAGGGTAGGCCATTCACACGACTACTGTATGACTGCAATGCAATCTACGACGAAGGAGAAAGACGCCAAAGATTTGACAGAACTGTCCACACTTCTCATTTCTTCGGTAAACGGAAGAAGTGGTATCCCTGTGTGTTTTCACGAATGGCTTCAAAATCCTCTATGTCGGAACATAAATAAATCAGATCTACTCAAGTACCCATTACTTTGACTGTTAACAGGTGTCTTTTTAGGCTGTGCACAGAGATATGAGCAGTGTCATCATTCCTCAGCGTAATTGAGGCCGTACATTGAACATCGCTACATGAAACAAAACTGCATTATACAGACAAGTGTGTTGTGGGGATTTTTGAGCGAAATGCTGGATACTCTTGGGTTTCAATGCGAATTTGCAAGATTAGGATGGACAAATAGTCTGAAGAGAATACTCTGAAGTATTTCGCTGAACTCCACAGTAAGAATTCAACCAATTTGTACACAACTTACTCCATCGGAACTGCACTTACCATGATAAATGTTGACATTTGCTTCCATGTTCACACACACCGCTACACGTATGGAATTTCACTGTGATCGAATTCACTATGATGCATACAGCAGTGGTCAGATTAGGAAAGGACCAGAGAACCCGCTTCACAGATGGTTGTTTTCCACAGTTCATTGTTCAAATGGACTACCCTGTTCATGATCTATAACTCTCCTGCAAATATGCTTGATTCAAACACACAGGTGGTCAGGCTTCCAAATACTTGCACATGACCATCATTCTTATCAGTATGAATTCGTAATAAAAACTTAGCAGGTTAAGATATGAAATGACCTGCCTGGTATAAATTCAAGTATTTGTGAATTGATACGTAGTTTATTCGGCCTACGAGATCAACACAACTGGCCACAAATTATGTCGCTTTTTTGATGTGTGCTTTTATCTACTCAGGGTGAAGATCACATAGTGAAGTACATCATATCGTCGTGATTTGTGACAGTGGATGACGGATTCCATTATCTCATGTATATACACACATATGAATTTGATGTCTTCGAGTAATATGTGAAACAATTAATCGTCATCCCTGATCACATAAACTGTTATTCTTTCCACACTGACCATTAACGTGACTACATAACATGTTTGTGAATGTGCGTGTACTATCGAGTCGCCCACAGATTCAAACTCAATCATTCTTCTAATCATGTCCCACATTTAATCAGTGTCACTCCCACACAGTCTCAGACATTCATTTTGTGCTGCAGATGGGCTCAACTCACATGAAAACAATCAGGAAACGAGTAACAATCACATCATTCTCGTATAGATGTCAGCGTGTTGCACAAGTAACTACCTCATAATTCAGATGGTGTCATCATAATTCACGAATAAATATTTGACCAATGGAAATACAACATTCGATCTTATTGACAGTTGGCGAAGATGGAGGTGATTTGACTGGTGCAATTGAAATTGTGGACAGCTGTGCTGGTTGGTTTCACCAGTCTCCACTTCTCTCAATACACACACCCACACACATATCAGATGTGTCTCTCCGTCTTGCTACAGGTCCGCATGAGTTTGTCGGTGTGTGGATGCTTTGCAAAGTGGTATAAATACGGTGGGATGAAGATGATCGTGTATGACAGTGTGTGACAATCAGTATCCAGAGAACTGAGGATGCAGTCGAAGTGCCTACAATATAGATTGGCCATCGGTGTCGTCATCTTCATTATACAGGTGATCACAGTGTTCACAGCTGTGGTACTCGATGCTCTGCCAATTGACAAACGTGAGTAACTCAAGTTCATTGAAATAAATAACTGAATAATTAGGAAAACTTACTGATTACGATATGAATTTTTTGTGTATGAATGGCTTTGAATGTCTCTTGTTTCTTTCATTCTTACACTAGGTCAATTGAGAATGCTTCGATTGGGGAAATAGCCAGCAAGCAACGTGGAGAACCACGTCACTTGTATTTGTAGTATATGTAGTGCAGTAGATTAACATTTCGATTCTGATCATTTTGTACAGTGTGATGTAATAATACGCATTTTCATCGATTCACTTTGTTCTGCATAACCATTTGTGCTCGTAATTATTTGTATGAAAATTGATGGCTGTGGATATTGAGTGAGATGATGCAATGATGATATTTCCTCAACTCTCGAGCGAGGTTGGAATAACGAGTGTGATTCGACAAGTTTCAGATTCGTCAGCTTTTTCTACTGTGTGGAATCGTCATAAGATTCCTAATACCTTACTGTTGTGGCACGTTAGAAGATTTGTTAGAAATCAATCTGAGTTTTCGTACTCTGCGTGATATATACCTACCTGTGATGAGTCTATTAAGTAAACGCGAAATTTTGATTTATTTCGATTAATCAGTACTGGATTATTCCATGAGATCTCATGAGTCGCACTCTCTTGAATGCTTCACAGTATCTTCCTGCTTTCTGTTTCATCGAGAAAGCCGCATTCACTTGTAGTTTCCTTCATAGTGCTATGCAAATAATGAGACACAGTGAATTGAAGTAATAAATATCAGTGAAATGTTCTATGTATGGATTATTCAATTAGATCTCATGAGTCGCACTATCGCGTGAATCAACTTGTGTGTTTTAGGTCAAGACTATTCTCAAATACATGAAAAGGCTTTATCTAATGTAGAATTGAAAACGGAAAAGTACTTTGCGAGGAACTTTGTAAGACGTCAATCCACTTTTACAATAATTACCTCGACTCACTTCATCATTATTGCATCGACAATGATAAGTGTTGAGCTTTAATTCCAATTCCACACACACACACACACACACCAGTACACGTAAAGAATTTCAATGTGATCGAATTCACTATGATACATACAGCAGTGGCCAGATTAAGAAAGTGCCAAAGAACGACACATTCACTTGTCGTTTTCCCCATGCTTTTGTGAAAACCGTGAGACACAGTGATGTGTTTAGATGGATTTCAGTGAATTGTTCGAAAGATGATATTTCGCTGAATCAGGTGTTTCTCACTGCTGAAATATTTTACATTAATTGCATCTCACCGTAGTCGAAAAATCATTGTCACGAATATGGAAGCACACATTGTATGAAAACAATCAGTATACCCTGCGTAAACCTAGCCAAGCTGTAAGAGAGAGTAAAATGACACAACAATTAGTTACAAGTAGTATGCGAGTCGGAATCCATCTAAATTCGCTGAAGTATCTGAGAAGATTAGAATCATCAATTACTGTGATGCTAGTGATGACGCTAGTAGAAAGACAGAATATATACTGTAATAATATGATATATCTGCATTGATGAGCAAAATCATACTCAAACAAATATTTGGATATGTGATCATCACACGGCATCAGTGCAGAGGCAGCCAGTTTGTCAACTCCGCAAAAAAGTGAGGGCAGGCACTACCGAAGCTCGCAGCCTACTTGAAACGCCAGTAGAAACTGAAGTGCCATGTATGTCAAATATACCAGAGCAGTGACTCGACATTATTGTTTGCAATGATTCGGATGCTGCCCTTTGACACACTGATTTCAGCGTAATAACCGTTCTAGCCTTCACACTATCGTCTGTTTCAGCCCTAAATGAAAGGATTCCGCTGACATTATTTAGAAAAGGGAGCGTCCACCCTCGGATTCCTCACACTGATGGCGTTTGATGCTGACTGTTGTTGGTGTTGTTGTTGATTCGGCTTTATCATAACCCCTGTCATTCCTATGCTTATCAGGAATTCTGAATTCTCTGGGGCTGTTTGTTGATGGTTGAAATTTTTTATCTACAACTTCTGTGAAGGCTGTCGACTGCTGTCAAAAGTATATATGATTTGACAAACTGAGATGCACGGAGGATGGAATTATTCCAAAGTATTTTGTGCTTGACTTACCGCCTTTATCAATGCTTCCTATTCTACAAGTATCGTGTGAACCAATGAGTTCGTTAGGATGACGTGTGCGTCGGTGTCACAGCGGTTAGTACTCTTGCCGACCATGTACATGGTCCGGAGTTCGATCCCCTGCCAACGCACACCCGATATCTATGGTCGGCCTGAATTTGGGCTATCAATATCACATGCTGTAAATTCCATACTTGTACTGAAAATACGGTGTGTCATCAAGCTGTAATAAAAAAAATCGAAAAAAATATTCTCGAAGGTGACATAAAGTGTTTAACTCAGCAGCTTGCAATGGCTTAATCCGATTTGATCTGATCTACTGACATGAAGAAGATGTTGTGAGCAGTAGATGAGAGGTTATGAGAAATCGTGAACTCAGAAGAATCAGACAACACCAAGTAGAACACAGTGGATATGTGTTGTTGAAGACACATCTCCTACTCGGAAACCATAGGATAACAAATATCACTTGGAACATTTTATTCTGTTTCATCTTGTATTTGTGTGTATGAGAATGATATTACAAATAGCAACTCCTGTTACTGTGATCATCAATCGACTTTTGACACTGATTGCATTGAAAATCACCCTCAACATACGTGTTCTCTTTGTACTCGTTTCTCATATTCAGTGATGCGAATATCCCTATAGTCATCGGGAAATATGATGAAATACAGACGCGGACTTTGTTGTCACAGTCAAAGATAATCTCAGATGAAGAAATCGAAACAATGGTTCGATATGCAGATTGCCTGTCATTTAACGTTGATTCGTATAAATTATGTCGTTCACTGATGAAATCTGATTGCGCAAATATACAAATAATTCATCTGGTCATTTCAGACAGAATAACGTGAAATTACAGCCTGAATTCATCGAAATTCTTTCATAGTCTCCTCCCCATATGAAAAGGTGAACCTAATAATTACCAAACTTGAGAAACACTTAGAAAAAAGGATGTGCGACACGTTCGTACTAATTAGTTTTCACTTTCTCAGTAAATGTGATATACTGTGACATAAGAAAAGCAGATGTTTTTGTGATTTTATTCATTGAGTTGTGAATATCTCATCAAATTTTTGGGATTTGCCTAATTAGTGAGATGAATTGGAAGAGAGATAGTTTCGCAGATTTCTTTAACGTGGCGACGAAATTGAGAATTGAGTAAGACGAACGAATCTTCAGAATCTGTTTGAAAGTCTTCTACGCACACAGAAACTGACAAATGAATCAGCATATCACTGATAGGCGTCAGACATCAATGAGACGTTGGAGACTCTGAGCAACGTGGTCGTGGTGATATGAGTGAAAAATTGCTGGAACTAAGTAAGAGCAGTATAGAACGAAAACTGTCCAAATAGCTTAAGAACTGAGAAACGTATGACAAAGGATAACTGATTACAGACAGCTGACCAATGATAATGGAGCGAGGCAGAGTGAAGCGGGCGTTAAACCTGTCGAAAGATGAATGACGATAGATTATACTGGGTTCAATCTACAGCGTATCGAGTTAAGAAGTCAACAGGAATTCTACGGAAGAAGAATCTGTCTGCATCTATGACAGACATCAAATCACCATATCCGATTACCCGTTTTCTATCCGAGTAGAGATCAACACAAGTGAAATAGGTGTAAGATAGCGAGAGAAACTCATTCAACAGTGAGGCGAAAGAATATAAAGCTATTGTTCGTCAGCTCAAAGGAAATCTGAGTCAACTAGAATCTTCTGCTGCTCCAGAAGTCTTACCAGAAGACAAATAACTGCCACTGGACACCAGTACGTTTTTATTATCTAAATGATATTCAGTCTCTTCAAGGCACGAAAATTAAATGTAATTCATCATTAAGGATTCACAACAGACGAAAAGAACGCACACTACTGCGGTATCAAATGAACCAGCAGATTCTATTTGGAGTCAGATTGTCATGCTGCCAACTGAGATAGACTCCAGGAAGCACACGAACTGGATGGTAATTATTCTACCATTCACGCCAAGCGTCATCTCGGGTTGAACAGCTCATGGTATTGGCTCACAGATACACAGCACTCATTTGAAGGAACGAATTGCGAATTTTGGGCACTAGTGTCCAGCCAGTGACTCCATTTAATTTGAACACTTGGAACTTTATCACGTGAAACATTCTCAGTGAGCTGCTGACATTTATCAACATCTTTCGTGGCTTGACAATGAAGATCAGTTGGCAGGAGAGGACAATAAAATAGAAAACGATTCTGGTGCGGAATCATCCACGCTCTCGATACTCAAAGTGAATGTGATCATGCGCGTTGGAGACGAAACAGTGTTTGAAGTTTTGAATCCAGGCAAAAAGACTGAGAAAAGGGAAAATAGATTTATGTTGTTGAAGCCAAATGTTTCACCTGCAACACTTTTGAACTACCGGGGAACGAATCCCTTTAAATTTTATTCTTAGATTTTACATCGTCGAATCGAACAAACTTAGCAGTGACGATGTTTGTGAATGGAATAATCGAAATAATATTAAGAGAGATATGAGGGAGTGATAATTCTGACGATGAAGTGCTCCAAGCGTATGCAGATTTATGAGTATTTCGGCGTAAGTTTCCGACTACTTTTCGAAGTATTGGATAGCTTGATGCCTGACAGATAGGAGAGAGAGTTATACTACAATATATCATATTCGGATACCATTTGGAGTAGACATCAGGAGAAGACATCCTGATGAATGAAGTATATATGATGATAGAGAAGAAAAGTGGCACAGAATTTGAGTGTAGCATGACGGTCGAAGCTGTTATATTTGTTAATATTCGAAGCTGGATTTCATTGTGTGGTCACATTGACATGCAGAACTACTGAAGATGCCTGCCTATATTGAATTCTATTCTGCAATGCGAACTAGCAATATTGACACAAATCAAGGAAAGTTTCTAGTTAAGCGCCATCAACTGGAGTGAAACGTTTACTGAAAAATTATATCTGACGGCGAGTTCATAATCAAGTAGGCGAGTAACCAGGTACATTTATTCAGCTTGAAATGCACTCACACCATCAACGCAGCGCAGATATTGGATCATTCATGTGGTGGATATTAGAAGATGACGGCAGTTGGAAAGCATGAATTACCACAAGCTTTTCCATAATCAGAGTACTTCGATGTTGGTGGGCAGCTTGCAATAATTAGTGGTGTATATGAGATGTTGCTGATGGAATACGAGTGTTTGGAACCACGATATATTTACATCACAATTAGAGTCAAGCACAAAACAAGAGGTTCAGGGAAGATGCAGTTTCCCGTGAGAGATAGAAGAAATACTGCTACAGAACAATACAGATTCAATCTAATTAGTCTGTTTTCGTTAGGAGTGTACAAAATGTTACACTCAATAGGAACACTCTGCATACAATACCTAAATCTCTTCCGACATTTCTTATGAACCAGCTTCCATCCTCAGCTTCTCAGGTGGCGAACTCAACTGTTCAATCTGGGTATTTCTCCCACATTAAGAATTTTTAACGGAATGAGCAGGGTGAAACCGATACGGAAACCAGAATAAGCGTTGAAATTCTTCATGAAACTTTAGACGAGTAACTTGTCGTGATATCAGAGGAAGTGGGGTAGCTGAATGACCCACCTACCTGAACGAATCGGTAGTGTAAAATCTCCCTAAATTTCTCACTCATGCTGAGAAACGATGAAATATAAGGGATACACTGTATTTCGCGCAAGTGTTTGTTCTATAATTGTCCACATTTATGAAGAGGAATTCTCTCACAGAATTCATTGGCTCCATGTGTACATTAGAAATTATTCAGTAGCGTATACATGAAACCAGGTTATGCATCCATGTACAGCCAAACTATCACGAATGGCTTCTAAATCATCTATGTTGGAGCATACATGAAAATAAATCAGATATACTCAAGTAACGATTGCTTTGACTGGTGACAGGTGTCTGTGTTGGCTGTGCACAGAGATATGAGCATTGTCGTCATTCCTCAGCGTAACTGAGGCCTTGTACTAAACGTCGCTACATAACAAATCACTGCATTATACAGAAAGGTGTGATGTGAGGACTTATCAGGGAAATGCTAGATACTCTTGGGTTTCAATGCGCATTTGCAAGATTCGCATATACAAATACTCGAAAGAGAATTCTCTCAGGTCATTCACGGAACAACACTGTCTGAATACAATCCACTTGTACACAAATTACCTCAACGTACTCCATCATAACTGCTTCGACATTTGCTTTCATTTTGACACACACCGGTACACGTAAGGAATTTCACTGAGATCGAATTCACTATGATGCCTTCAGCAGTGGTCAGAGTATGAAAGTGCCAGTCCATTTTCAATTTCGCACTCTCAATATTCTGTCATCATTGGAAATGCAGTGTGAAATTCTCATGCATTACTGCTTCATGTCTTTCATTTGGAAGTCATGATGTTCATGCTTTATATTGAATACCATTACTGAGATAATATTTTTATTAAAGCACACTAATGTTTCCTTGCATTCGCCAATCCAGTCTCAATTTCACACTCTCAGTATTCCCTACTCCTTGGAAACGTCTACTAATTCTCATCACCTCCAACATGATCATTGAAAATATTCGTGAGACAGTGAATACATTGACGTCATCGATATCATCGTCCTAATCATCTCAGATTGTTAGGAAACTTCAGATAGACTCAGCCTCATTTACTAGTTGTACCAGATTGTCATGAATATTCACAGCTTATTTCAGCTTGGCTGCAATGACGCTACGCCATCTGAATATTTTCAGACAAGATATGATATCGTATTCATGAGAGTTCTGTCGTGACTACTGTGAGATGCAATCAATGTGAAATATAACAGCACTGAGGAACATCTGCTTCACCGAAATATCGTCTAAAGAACAACAGACTGAAATTCATTCATACACGTCGATGTGTCTCACGTTTGGCGAGAAAGTATGAAGCCAACGACAAGTGCATATGGCATTATCGATGAGACACAAAACAGTGAGCTACTGCCAAGCTCTCAAGAGAATTCAATATACGGCGAATTCGAAACGCGAGTCCTGATTGCTCCTATTGTACCAGGATTTCGCGTTGACTAAATAGAACTTTCACTCGGAAAATTTGAGAGGAGATTGTAATACGCAAAGGAATATAACGCTGATTGGCTTCTAATTATTCAAATGATGCCCTACAACAGGTAGGAATTTGAGAACTTATGTTCGTTCTACACAGTAAAAAAGACAGACATATCTAAAACATGCCAATTCACACTCATTATGACACCCTGCATCGAGTGTCGAGAAACAATCAATCATTCCGTCATCCCGCTCAATATCCACATCCAACATTTTTCAATTTACAAATAATAGTGAGCAGAAATCGGTATGTAGAAAACAGAGAATAGATGAAAATGTGTATTATTAAATCACACTGTACAAAATGATCAGTATCGAAATGTTAATCTACTGCACTACATACACTACAAATACAGGTAATGCGATTCTCCATGTTGCTGTCTATTTCCCCAGTCGAAGCATTCTCATATAACCTAGTGTTGAAACGAAAGCAACAAGAGATTTTGAAATCAATTCATACTTAAAGAAAAATAATTATATCGTTATTAGTAATTTATGCTTATTATTCAGAAAATTATTCAGTTGAGTGATCTTCAGTTACTCACGTTTATCAATTGGCAGAGCATCGTGTACCACAGTTGCGAACACTGTGATCAACTGGATAAGGAGAACGATGCCAACGACGATGGCCAATCTGGATCGTAGACACTTCGACTGCATTCTCAGCTCTCTGGATACTGATTGTCACACTGCCTCATACAAGATCGTCTTCACTCTAGCGTATTTATAACAATTTGGAAGCCATGAACCCACCCACACACCCATGCTCACGAGGCATCAAACGGAGAGACATATCTGACGTATGTGTGGTTAAGTGTATTGAGAAAAGTGGAGACTGGTAAAGCCAACCAGCACACCTGTCCACAATTTCAATTCCACCAGTCAAATCACCTCCATACTCACTAATTGTCAATGAGATCAGATGGCGTATTTCCATTGGTCAAATAGTTCATCGTGTATTAGAATGACACCAACTGAATTATGCTGTAGTTACTGGTGACACACACTGACATCTATACGAGGATGATGCGATTGTTACTCTTTTACTGAATGTTTTCATCTGAGGTGAGCCCATCTGCAACAACTATGACTGTTTGAGAATTTGTGGGAGTGACCTTGTTTAAATATCTGACATGATTAGAAGAATCATCGAGTTTTAAGCTGTGGACGACTCGATAGTACACGCACACTCACAAAGATGTCGAGTATTCACGTTTTCATTGATGAACATTTGTTGTTCCATATGAATGAGAAGCAATCGAACAGTGTTCACATTCACTCACGTACGAAATCAACACTGAATTTACTAAGCTAGAGGAGTGAAGTTCGGAATAATTGCTGATGAATCTTATAACCAGTGTGATACCACAGCACTTTTAGCATCATTATTATCCCGCTAAATCTGATTCATTGTGAACAGTGATGACAGCGGATTGCAGTCCATTACAAATCATTTCGACCAGTGAGAAACGTGTACAGTGATGTAGCAATGCATGAGTATTTCACACTGCACTGACTAGTTATTCATCGCGATGATTGATTGTACATATGCCCGAAAAGCTACACACTCCTCACAGTCATCGAGATAGAATGCGGTGATCAAAATAATTTTTCTGCTGGTAAAGGCAGATAAAAGTTGGAGGTTGTTTGGTAGGTGTTGTTCCACGTGGAGGAAAATACTCTGAAAATACAGTTCAAATAAAAATTAGTAGTCTGTTAGGAAACAATCACAGTCTAAGTGACCAGCAGTGACGATGTGATTTTCGACCATATGTTTCACTCGATAACAAAAAGAACAATAAAAGTGATACAACAATTTAGCTATATGTGATGCACTTCCATAATGTTAGTGTATATAACAAGTAGTTCTCAGTTGAATACTGCATACACAAATACGAAGATTCCGAATGCTGACTTACTAACAGAGTGACTGACAGATCTGCATTAAAACTCTTTGCATTGCCAAAATGAACATTCGAAGCAGCTGTTCACGCCTTTGAGAAAAGTATCGTGAGAATATCCACCCTCTATTTCTCTTAACAAATATATTGATCTCACATGCAAAATCTAAAAAGGAATAGGCATACCACACGCATATTTCTCAGAGTTGATAATGGACAACACACATTTCTGAACTACAGTGAAACATCTCTAAAAAGGTCACGCTATATGCTCAGATTATCCTCTTTCGATTCCCGTGAGTGAGAGTCTGTTCGTGTTTTTTGCTCTAAAATACGACCAATTGACTGTTTGCTTTCTGTGAACAAACAACACGTTTCATATTTCCAAATACATTTCTGTTTATTCACACTTCAAGATGACAGTGCAACTCTCATTCAATTTGGTCTTCTTCAATTTCTGTCTTCATTCATCGGTAGAGTCTTCTTCTCCGTCTTATCGCTGCTGGTATTATTGTGCATTACAGTGTCTATTTTTTTTGAGTAAACTGTCTATCTTGTCTACTCAGTGGGGGTTGTTCCAAGTCCGAATAATCTGAGGTAAGTCAGTGTCCACGCATAGATTGATTTTCAGATTGGGGTGAATTGAAACATTTCACGAGGGAACGTCTCAATCTGTCTTTCGTCCGATGAGGAGAATGAAATAAGTATCCTCATTGAAGAATTCAGCCTGTTTTATCGAGATTTTCTCCATGATTTTACAGTGGGTATTTTAGTGGTACTCATTCAGGCACAATTGATTAAATAGTTGCCTACGATCTGTTGAAGGTCTTTCACATGATTGGTGTCTCCATTATTATTATTATTGTTCCTTTGGGTTCTTGGTGGAACGTAGGGCTTCAGCTACACGTCTCCACTTGCTGCTATCTTCTGCCGTACTTTTCACCTGAATCCATTTTATTCCATACTGTTTCAACTCCTCTTCACACGATCTACTCCACGTCACCCTTGGACGTCACACTCGTCGCTACACTTTCGGGCTCCACTCGAGGGACTGACGCGCGATGTCACTCAGCGGCCTCCTCAGCGAGTGCCCAATCCATCTCCACTTTCTCCTGCATGTATTTTTTGAGCTGATTGCCTGTAATTTCAAGTTAATTCCCGCAAATCAGTTTGTTTGCTGATGAAATATCACAGCTCAGACAAATAATTCATCTGGTGATTTCAGACAGAATAAAGTGAATGTGTGACCTGAAATCATCGAAATTCTTTCATAGTCTCTTTCACATATGAAAAGGCAAATATAATAATAAATGCACTTGAGGAATACGTAGAAAAAATAATGTGCGACACGTTCATGCTAATTAGTTTTCACTTTCTCAGTAAATTTGTTATACTGTGACATAAGCAGAGCAGAGGTTTTCGTGAATTTGCTCATTGAGTTGTGAATATAGTGTCAAGACAATTAATGATGAGTTGAAGATTGCTCTTTTTGAAAGATCGCCACGGAGATATGAGTGAAAAATCTCTGGAATGATGTGAAGGCAGTGAAGAAGTTCAATGTTTCAGGTTTTATAATAAGTGAGACGAAGTAGGACAAGGGGTAACGTAATCGTGATTTTGTTCAATGAGCTGTGAATCTTGCTCTGTCATCAAGATCGTCGTGAAAACATGAGTGAAAAAACACTGGAATTATGCGAAGGCATTAAAGAAATAAACGTTTTCAGCCGTCTTAAGAGGTGAGATGAAGTAGGAAAAGACAGCTGGCGGCTGATAGTGAATCGTGACGTCCTTAAGAAGAATTTGATGTTTTGCGTTGTATCGGACTAGTGTGTCAACTGTAGTTCTACCAAAGACGAATCTGCCCTCACCTATGACAGAGCACAGTGCACCATATCAGATAATCAGTTTGCTCTCCAGATTGAGATAGACAAAAGTGAAACAGGTGAGAAATTGTGAGAGAAACTAATTCGACAGTAAGGCAAAACAAAAGAGATTCTGGTTTGATCAGCTAAAGTAATCCAAAAGTGACCAGCACCCATCGTTGATCCTGAAGTCCCACGAGTAGACACAGAAATGCTCACCCATAGGTTGCTGTGAGTTGAATGCAGAAATGTAAAATGCATATTAATCTCTTTCCTTCCTCCTGATTTCAATCTCGCTGACACCAGTAAGGATCGGAATGATTTCTACTTCATGAACTCTCTCCTTTGTGTTGTAAATTTGATCACAGTCCTCTGAGTGACCGGATTAGACTCTTGAAATTCCAGGTGACATTTCTAAGCTACCACTCTGCGTTATGATTTCTCTCTTGCCATCCTCTTGGCTTACAACAGCCTTTTGAAACCAGGTGATGTGATATAGAAAACAAACACATTAATATGCAATATTCTAGGTCGTATTTGAAAAAATATGTGTTGTACGCACGAGAGGTGATCTGATGTTCATGAACACATTCTATGAAATCTCGATTGCTTTCGTGATATATGCTTCACTTCCATATTGTGAGTGTATGTAATAAGTAGTTATCAGTTGAAAACTACAAACACAAATACGAGGATTCCTTCTTCTGAATCACTAACTGAATGACTGACAGATTGACTCATGAGATTCTGAGGATGAGGACCAATATACATTGGACCATCTGAATTAAAACTCTTTGCATTGCCAAAAGGAACATTGGAAGCAACTGTTCACGCCTTTGAGCAAAATATCTTGCGAATATCTAACGTCTATTTCTCTTAACAAATATGTCGGTCTCACATACAAAATCTAACAAGAATGGGAATACCACACGCATTTCTAAATAGATATTTCTCAGAGTTGATAATGGACAACACACATTCGTGAAACGTGTGAACAACAGTGAAACATCTCTATAAACTTCAAGCAATATGCTCAGATTATCCTCTTTCGATTCCCGTGAGTGACAGTCTTTTCGTGTATTTCGCTCTAAAATGTGACCACTTGACTGTTTGCTTTCTGTGAACACACAACACGTTTCATATTTCCAAATATATTTCTGCTTATTTGCACTTCAAGATGACACTGCAACCCTCATTTAATTTGGTCTTCTACAATTTCTATCTTCATTCTTCGGTAAAATTTTCTTCTTCATCTTGGGATTTTTGACATTGCCACGCAATACGGTGTCCACTTTGTGAGTGTACTGTCTATGCTGTCTACTTCGTGGAGGTTATTCCAATTCCAAATAATCTGAGGTCTGTCAGTGTCCGCGCATCGTTTGACTTTCTGGTTAGGTTGAATTGAAACATTTTGGGAGGGAATGCATCAAGCTGTCTTTCATCCAGTGATGTGAATGAAGGAAATGTGTTCATTGAAGAATCCAGCCTGTTTCATCGAGATAATTTCCATGGTTTTTCAGTGGGCACTATTGATTAAATGAGCGCCTACGATTCGTTGAAGGTCTTTCACATGACTGGTGTCTCTCTTCGCTTCCTGAAACTAAATAAATCGAAGCGGCAATTTGAACACTTGATACACTTTTTGAGATTTGAGCGAAGCATATTACTTTGCACCGTAATTCAGCGCACCCGCAGTTGCTAGAATGGTATCTGCATAAGTGATTTAACTGACCAACTCCAAATTTCTCCAACTTGAGGTGTTGTGTGTTTGTTGTTGGGGATACGAATTTGGCATAGATGAATATTTGCTAACCTATAGAATGGAGGCCGAAGAGATATTCAATATTAGGATCCAAAGCCAACATCTGTATGGAGTGATTCACACCGATTGGATATCACTGCTCCCAAATTACATTTCAGTGACATGCGTAAGTTCTGCGAACACAAGCGATTTTTTCTAGACGTTAGTATCAAGTCAATGTCTTCTTATTCGTTGATATCTTCTGAAGTCGATGTAAGCGAGAAGGTTTAACGACTTTACCAGCACTTCAGAGCGGATCATACAATGTTCGAATTTACAAGTGATAGTTGTAGTACTTTGGATTTGGAAATCTGCACTGAAAACAGGAGTCACAGAAATAACAGGAGTAAACATGAAGATATAAGTCGGCAGTTTCAGCTATACTGTAGGTGTGCTTAGCTTACCAAGAATCTTTCATAGACTATCAGCTTATTGAAGGATGTGTCGTTGTTTTATTGCTGTTGAATTTATACTACTTATCTCAAGTAGGTAGTATGCCATGATATTATGTTTACGTGAATAATTATAATTATCACACTATGGACAATATTTAGAGACAGTCCTGGATTTTCAGCCTATTTCTCTGGTAAAATATCTAAAATTTGTACACGCAGTACAGCGTAAGACTCTGAATGTGTTCCATATGACACAATCTCCATTATATTCCAATATATCTTTCTCTCATTACATTTCAGGAGTATACTGTAATGTGTTGCTATTAAAGCCAGATAGCGTGCATGTTCATGTATAAATCCGAAAAGGTAACAAGCTCCTCTTCACACTAACTGCTCCAGCCCATCCACCTACCCATGCACTTTTCGTCGATTCAACGCACAGTGGCATGTAACATTTTGCAGAGGGTGTTTCCGTTCCATGTCTCTTATCTTTGGGATATACTTCGAACTAGAGTTTCTCGATCTATGCGTTGCTTTGTGAAAGTTTCGTGTTGATAATACTTTCTTACTTGGCACTTTATCTTCACTATGGTGACAGTCAGGACAGCCGTTGGAAGAAGCCTGCAGTCGCTTGTTTAAAAATCTATTTCGTTATCGACTTGTACTACTTGTTAACAGCAAGTAGTAAAAGTACACATTGAGAATGATACTAATAATTATGCAACAGCGTTCCGCATATATAAATAGATAACTGGAGAGCAATAAGTGGAGAAGAGTTAAGGTTTCATGCTGGATAGATGTTGGCATTCCTATAACTTTCATCAAAGAGCTTCTCTTGAAATGCACAATGAATGTTCACTTTTTGTTGAACACGAAACTGCATAGACAAATCGACGGTGTGGCAATGGGGTCACCGCTAAGACCCATTCCAGCCGACATTTTCCTTGCGAAACTAGAAAATGAACCTTTGCAGGTTGTGATTGATGAACCTCAATTCGATTTTCGGCACATGGATGATGCGTTTCTGACTACGAAAATTGAGGAGGAAGCAAAGAACATCCTGGATAAATTTAATGAGGTTCATCCTGCAATAAATTTTACTACTGAGAATGAAAAAGACTGTAGTATTTCATTTCTAGACGTCCTTATGACCAGAAAAGAGGATGGCGTAATAAGAAGAAGTGTATATAGAAAACATAAATCAACTTGTCACTGCAATATTTTCCTCAGCTTCGTGCCTTTGAAATACAAATCCAATCTGATAAAGTGCTTGGTTCACAGAGTAAGAGCAATCTGCCTGAACAAATGAAAATGGTTATGCAGAAAAGTTTATTAATAAGAGTATGAATCTAAAATCACAGGGAATGATCAATTTGTTCGCATGAATATCTTGATGAGGAACTTTATAATATTGAACGGTTGCTAAGTGAAAATGGTTCTCCAGGAAAGTTTATGGATAAGAGTATGAATCTAAATCCAAGGCAGCCCATGGTACCAACAGTTCCCGAGATTGCCTTATTCTTACAAATTCAGTTCCTTGGGGAGAACATCAGCGAGTTACTAACACAGTTCTGTAGAAATGCAATAAAAGGAGCATTCTCTGATTTTGAATTACGGTGTGTCTTGAAAACCACTCCTCCATTGCTTTCAGGAGTACTAGACAAACTGCCTAGTTTCGCCTCTTCCATACGTATCTACCAATTTACCTGCTTCTGTGGAGCCAGTTACATGGACCGTACAATAACATGTGTTTCTCGTCGAATTTCCGAACATCGCGCTGTGTACTCAATTATAGGACAAACGAAATCTACTCGTGGTGCCATTCCGTCTCCTTTTGTGGATAAAGAACACAAGATCCATGTTAATCAGGCGTTCAGGGTCATTCACCGCATTCCAACAATTAGCAGTTTCACCTTAATAGTTCGATTACTAAATATTGCTGAGGCTGTTGAGGTTCATATAAACAAGCCTAATTTGTGCATCCAGAAGACTTTAGCACAGATATTATCCCTACCATGAGCATCTCGTTTTGAATGGTCCATGGGCGCATTACAGGACATCATAATATTTCTAATTTGCCTACTTAGAGAAATGCATGACATTTATTTGAATGTCAATTAAGAAGACCATAATTTTTGACTGAAGAAAATGACTTTAAAACAGTGAACTCATATATTCATATTTTCATAAATCTACATATATTTCCTGAATTAAGGTGAGAATAATAATAATAATATATTCTCATTTTATGTACTTGATGGACGTCAGTTTGCAGACAACATCAACATGATAAGTAATAAATACATGATGTAAGCAAATTTACGATTATTCACTCACACTGGATATATATCCAAGAAAAGGTAACGGAATAATGTGGGAAGGCACACTTTACATATGTTAAAAAATTCACATGATGTAATCCTAGGCACTATTGTTGCTTTAATTTGTCGAAAACGGGTGTAGCAACTGAAGGTTGCATTCCATTTAGTCGACATGGCGGGTTATTCGCAAAAGTATACAAATGTCTTGGAAAACGTCAGTCAGTTTACCGACAACAATATTTTCAGCTGCATCATCTACAAATGGCTCACCACAGCAGTTGGTATCCAGTTAAACACCTAAAGAAGTAACAATGCATCACCATAATCCGCAACCTGTGGATTTTTTTAATTCACTTCGGTCAAAAACCGGAATGACTGTGAACCACTGCATTCAGAATGACAAGTGAAGCATGCAGGAGCAAAATATAACCATCGAATGAGTCAGTGAGATTCGAAATGCAACTGTCACCGTATTTTCATTAATTTTTAGATATCCTGATTAATTGTTGCCGGATAATTAGGGATTTGTATCTGTCATCATGATCAACATATTGATGGATGTCCAGATATGAACTACAGGTTTTTAGCCGTGCGGATTTAGTTAATTCCAATTCGTTTGTTGTGTGATTCTTTACGATTTTGATATTTTCCGCAAAGTATCGCCGTGATCATGTCAAGTATCAGTCACACATAGATAACCGCAAGCCAACAATAATCAGTTTTGCTGAGTACAATGAGTGGAGTACTTCAAATCCATGCAATGAAAGTCATGAAGTATTCGCTTCTCACACCTAACATCTTCCTGCAGGTCACCTCTATCACAGTAGGAATAACGCAGTTTGCATCTTATTGATTCATACGAAACGGCCGCCAGTTGTCGACATCATGCCATCTTTTGTTGTGATGGATATCTGACTACAGATATCCATCAGCAGTAAATACAAATTCGGAGCGGTGAGAAGTCAACTGATAGAATACTTAAGCTGTGATTTTATGAAACTGCACAACAAACCTAACCATTATCAGAAGCAATACATTTGTGTGGCAAATTCAGTTGCCGTCAGTTGTGCACAAGACATCCTCAAAATATTTGATCATAGGGAATAAGAAGACAGTTGCAGAGAAGAAAATTTTCTCTTCGACGAAGTCATCATCTAGGCTGTACATTCGTGTATTTATATCAAATGGATGGGGAAGTTCCAGAACAATTTCTGGTTAGGGGTCAAATTACAATTAGGAATTAGAATGCCATAATAAACAGGGGGATGGATAAAACTCAAACAAAGTAGCATAATAACTAAGAAGAATGACATTGTGCAATCAGGGATTAAATACGTAGAAATAGTAAAACGACAAAATAAACAGGAAGTGTGGATCTGAAAATATGGTAGTGTAAACAGGGGTTTAGAAAAACTTACAATAACATGAATAAACAGGAAGTTTAGATAAGAAAGGCGATGGGATGGTCATTATTAAAAACTATACCTGTTTATGATTGCCATGGAAGGGACAGGGGATGGACGTATTTCTTTTGGATACAAAGAAAGGGTTTTGAGTTTTTGGATAGCTGACGCCTCAGCTATGCTCAAATGTCCTGATTTCACTCCCTTTGATAGGTTTGACTGAATTTTGTATATTACTTTGAAGGATTTTTCGAAAGGCGCTGAATATCCTGAGTTGACCAGATGTTCTGTCACTGAACTGTATACGCGTTTTTGGTCTCCTTTTACTGGCCAGGCTGGGTAGTGTTCACGAGCGCGTTTTCCAAGTCGGCGCATGTTACGGCCAATGTACTCAGCTCCACAAGAGCAAGTGAACTGGTATATGCACTGGTATATGCACAATATTTGCTGATTAACATCAAAATCTGAGTGCATACTCAACGTCCCACTGAATGGAAATAGCCACTTCAGCAGTTTCTTGACATACAGAGATAATTTTCGTCCCAGGTCTCATCCAGACTAACCTCGCCTAGATTACTAGGTCACTAGTATTCTAGCCGGTCCCAAGCCCGGATAAAGAGGGAGGGTTGGGGCGTGGTGCTAGCAACTCCACCCCCAAAACTTAACCAAATTGCTACTAAAACTTCAACGCACAAATATATTCAAAATTCTAAAATTACAAATAGTGACCTTATTTTTCGCTGGAATCGGGGAAGTGAAATGACGCGGGCTGGTGAAAGCCTTCGGGAAGCCAGTCAGCCGATGTGCCTTCTTTCGATGAAAGCGAAAATAAGGATGGGGACGTGGAATGTTCGTACAATGTACGAAGCTGGGAAGGCTGCTCAGGTAGCCGCAGAAATGAGGAGATATAGAATAGAAGTGTTGGGAATCTGCGAGAGCAGATGGAACGGATGTGGAAGGAGCCAACTATCTACTGGAGAGACAATAATCTACTCCGGTCACCCAGAGGACAATCACGAGCACACCGAGGGAGTAGCCATCATGATGTCACCAACAGCGGCTAAAGCTCTCATGCAGTGGGAACCAATCTCCTCCAGGATAATGACAGCCAGGTTCAACTCAAAAGGAAAGAAGGTTACAATCATTCAATGCTACGCGCCTACAAACGCCTCAGAACATGAGAAGAAGGAGGATTTCTACAGTCAACTACAAACAGTAATGGACAACGTCCCAAAGAGCGATATCAAAATCCTGATGGGCGACATGAATGCGAAACTGGGAGGAGACAATACAGGAAGAGAACTCACCATGGGTCGTGAGGCCCTCGGTGAAATGAACGAAAATGGTGAACTCTTCTCAGACTTCTGCGCCTTCAATGATTTGGTGATTGGTGGCAGTGTGTTCAAACACAGGGATATACACAAGGCAACATGGATTTCACCAGATGGACACACCAAAAACCAGATAGACTTCATTTCAATCTCAAGGAAGTGGAGACGGAGCCTACTGGACACAAGATCGAGGAGAGGAGCAGATGTGGGTTCAGACCACTATCTGGTACAAGGGACTTTCAAGGTGAAGCTGAAAGCCTCGAGGATACCTGGGGATAGGCCACAATGCAAGTTCAACACTCACAAACTGAAGGACACAATCACACAGGACATTTTCACTGCAACTGTCAGAGCAAAGCAGGAAACACTACGTGACACCACTGAGGAATCATCCGTGGAAGACCATTGGAACTCTCTGAAGGTAATTTTCAACGAAACGTGCTCAACGGTTTTAGGAAGAAAGAAGAAACAAGACAAGGAATGGCTCTCAACAGACACTTGGAAACTAATAGAGGAGAGGAGAAAAGTGAAAGAGAAAATGATTCAATGCAAAGATGGACAAGAGAAAGAGACGCTGAACTCAACTTACACAGCACTGGACAAAGAAGTGAAGAAGAGTGCCAGGAAGGACAAAAGACAATTCTACGACAACCTGGCTACTGAAGCTGAGAAGGCAGCAGGCAAAAGGGACCTGAGGACACTATATCAGATAACCAAGTCTCTATCCGGGAAGAGATCAACACAAGTGAAACCTATAAAAGACAGCCAAGGGAACCCAATTACCAAAGAAGAAAGACAGATTAAACAATGGGCGGACCACTTCAAAGGACTCTTGAACCGACCACCACCTACAACCCGTCCAGTAATACCAACAACAGCACGTACACAACTGCAAGTTGACACCAATCCTCCAACGAAAACTGAAGTCATGAATGCAATCAAGCTTCTGAAAGCTGGAAAAGCAGCTGGACCAGATGGAATACCCCCGGAAGCACTGAAAGCGGACCCAGAAACGACGGCAGATATGCTGACCCCATTATTGCAAAAGATCTGGAAAGAGGGAAAGGTGCCTACTGACTGGAGGAAAAGTTACCTGGTGAAACTACCAAAGAAGGGCGACCTGGGACTCTGCAAGAACTGGCGAGGAATCATGCTCCTGTCGACGCCAAGTAAAATCCTGAGTCGCATCATCCTGGAGAGAATCAAGGACGCGCTGGATACAGAACTCCGACCAGAACAAGCTGGATTCAGGAAAGGCAAATCATGTTCTGACCAAATTGCAACTCTACGCATTATCATCGAACAAAGCATGGAATGGCAATCAAATCTCCACCTCAACTTCATAGACTTTGAGAAGGCCTTCGACAGCGTTGACCGCGAAGTAATTTGGAAACTACTCGAGTACTACGGCGTACCGCAAATATTCATCAACCTTATTCAACAACTGTACGACAACGGCACATGTCAAGTGATCCACAACGGAAGACTCAGCGAAGCGTTTGGAGTAAACACAGGAGTGAGACAAGGGTGCTTATTATCACCAATGATATTGTGGTGGACTGGATTATGCGTCGGACAGTGGGAAACGAGGACACAGGGATATCCTGGACCGACGTGAAGAACCTAGAAGACCTGGATTTCGCAGATGATTTATGTTTGATGTCACACAAAATCGAAGACTTACAAGCGAAAACCGACAAACTGGTCGAAGAAGCAGCAAAGACAGGACTCCAGGTGAACATAGACAAGACGGAGGTTATGAAAATAACCAACCAACAACAGCAGCAACATCCAGTGCCAATCACCATCAACGGGAGGGATTTGAAAGAGGTTACTTCATTCACTTATCTAGGGAGCATCGTCTCAACCACAGGAGGAACGGACGAGGATGTCAAATCGAGAATCGGGAAGGCGAGAAACACATTCATCAGCCTGAAACCAATCTGGAAATCTTCGTCACTCAGCCTGCATCAACAACAAAATTCGGATTTTCAATACAAACGTCAAGTCAATTCTGCTTTACGGATCAGAAACTTGGCGGGTCACCAAGAATATTTTCAACAGGTTGGAGACCTTTATCAACAACTGTCTTCGCTCCATACTGAAGATTAGATGGCCAGAAAGAATCACAAACAAGAAGCTATGGGAACAAACGAAACAGGAACCAATCGCCCAACAAATATGCAGGAGGAAGTGGAGATGGATTGGACACTCGCTGAGGAGGCCGTTGAGTGACATCGCGCGTCAAGCCCTCGAGTGGAACCCGAAAGGGAAGCGGCGAGTGGGACGTCCAAGGGTGACATGGAGGAGATCGTGTGAGGAGGAGATGAAACAGTATGGAATAACATGGACGCAAGTGAAAAGAACAGCAGAAGACAGAAGCAAGTGGAGACGTGCAGTTGAAGCCCTATGTTCCACTAGGAACCCAAGGGAACAATAATAATAATAATAATATCTCATCCAGACTTGAGGCGGTTCTCCAAATATCATCTACATGCATATATTAGCAGTGCTCAATGCGATGTTGCTCAAGCAGCTATCTAATCATTCCTGAGAATTTTATTTCCATCGAGTCAAAGCTAAGGTGCTTTGTAGCTCCATCTGCAAGAATACTCGTGAAGTAGTCAGAATGATTCTGGTGTACATTGATTCGCCTAACACAAGATGTATATCATATGCAAGCATCGCCGTTAATTGCTTACACCATTGAGTAAAAATGGCTATGGTCGGTATCTCTTAACAACTTTGTTGGTTGTGAAAGGTGAAATCTAATTAAAACAAATGGGTGACACATTCACTATGCCACATATTTCTCAGTGATAATAATTAACAAAATCATTCAAATTTTGTCGGTCTGTTAGATAGTAGAGTTTGCGAGATTTTGATTAGTGTAATGAGGCTATTCTGTCTCAACACACCTAATAATCTGGTGGTATTTTCAAATACTGACTTTCACCAGCGAACAGTATTGATTCACAGAATCAATACATGGTTGAGTTAAGATATTTTGATAATATTTTCATATCTCTATGCGTACTTGTACTTCACAATGGTAAAAGAAGTCTAATTGAAGTTGATCTTTCTGATTTTCTCACTCCGTTGCTCATATTGCGTTCATGAAATGCTCTGTTCCGCTTAAAATTACTTGCATTGTCATTTATTACTAGACAGGTCTATTATTCTACAAGTCTGTTCCAACAAACCGGGAATTGATTGTCAGTGAGCGTAAGGCCAATATCCTCACCGTATGTAGAACAACCCAGTCAACACAGAAATTTGCAACTAGCGAAACATGAAGAAAGTGAAGCTAATTTCCTCTGTAATTGAGATGAACGAATGAAGTCTTTTTCATGTGGTTATGTTCTCTGTGCTGTATAGTTAACAATCCAGCTGAGCTACTAATCTTCTCCATCATATACAAATGACGTCAACTGGTGAAATCCTTTGAGAAGCTAATCAGCTGAAGTGTTTTCTTGTGATGACAGCGAGAGTGAGAATGGCGGCATGCATTGTCTGACAATTTCACTGAGGTCTTAGAACAAAAATGAGGAGATATCGTCTAAAAGTGTTAGGAATTTTGTTGAGGTTGTTGAGATGAAATAGACTGACTGGCTAGACATTCGATAATCTGCTGATATCACCCAGATGACAACCATGAAAACCCTGAACTTTGAGTAGCTATTACGGTGTGATCAATAGCGTCAAGTGGAAACGGTTCTCCAACAGAATCTTGACAATATCATTCAGCGCAAAATATGAGAGAGTAAAAGGTCTGAATGAAAGGTGTCTAGAAAGAAAGCAGACAAAGAGAAGAAGGAAGACTCCAGCAGTCAATTGCAAGTGTCACTTGACAAGATCTTCATTTCATCCTGTCCTTTGAAGTCAAATTGAGCTGGATTCACGATTATCCTTTGCATATCATTCTCAGGTGCAGTCATTTTACACAATCCTTTCTCATTTTCTTGTTCGTTTGATAACAGGTCCATGAATGGTTCACAGCTGGAGTAATCGTCTATTTCCGCTTCTCTCTGAACATCTGATCTTCAGAATGGAGACAGAGAATTAACCTGAACAGTCTGCAACCAACTAACAATACTTTTCGCCACTCACTTGACCAGTCTCTGGGGCATATACACTCTCTGACTTTACTTTTATGCTGAAAACCTGCAGTTTATTTTCTATCTATGCTGAATTCAGCACATTTCTACAATGATTTTAGAGCAATTTATGTGTTTATCAATTTCTTAATTCTGTCTGGCTATTGCATCCTGATGCAGGCCACTTCTACTTGCGGATGTGCTGCATGGGTGAGTGCACTTGATGACCTCGTTTACATATATCCTGTAAACAGAGAATAGTGATTTTTTGTAATTTACGGTTGATTATCTTCATCACCTCCGCCTTCCCAGTGTTCACTTCAGGTCCCATCTTCTCATTTTCTTCTGTCAGCTTTCAGTTTTTGCCGAACATGTGATTTGAAGGCTGAAATAGGAGTATACAACACAGAAAGAGAAACCATAATATCTCGAAAACTGTAGACCTCATGAGATGAATAGGAACATCGATTTATTCGCAGATATCTGCACCGTCGATGATTCGGTTATTAAAACAATGCAGTTTCAAATAAGTGGTCTCAGGACAAATCAGGGCAACTTGACTACATATAAGAAACTACTTCAAATCTTAAAAAAGAACTGAGTGATCTCACTTTTCTGAAACTCCTAAATTCGTAGACTGACAAAAATCATACTGACTCGTGCAGTTCTACAGGATTAGAGAAATCTATTATCTTTTCGTCAAGCGTCTACACAGAACGCCATAAATTCGGTTCAACACTCCATGTCAGTGTCATCGCTCATAGTATGGGAGATTGTAATGTGCGAATGAAATAAAGCCTATCCCTATATGCACATGTGGAATTAGCTTCTCTATTTGCAATGTCAGCTAATTAGGAGTCACGAAGATGAATTTAACCTAACACATATGCAGAAGCAAATATGGGGTGCTGGGTCACTTGCTGACCATAAGCTCATCGAGTGGTTGAATAGATCCGGCCATATTTCTCTTTGATAAATCACCAAGAACATGTTCGAGTTAATGTTATGTGCTTACTTCATTGATTTATCCATAAGTATCCTCATCGCAAAAAAGAAAAAGTGAATGTTTCACGCACAACAAAAACACTTCCCTTATTTCGTCACTTCTTTATGAACACAATTCAGACAATTACAGTAAAATCTCGATGGTATCTACAAGCAAGAACAAAGACGCTAAGGATTTTTCAGAAATGTCCAAACTTCTCACTTCATCAGTAAAGTCAGAAGTATCCTTGTGTTCATGCACAGTCAAAATATCACGAATGCCTACAAGCTTCCTAGTGTTCAGGCATGCATGTAAATACATAAGTTTTTTATTCAGGTAGCTGTTGATTCAGCTGTTCAAAAGCGTCTGTGTCTGCTCTGAACGTGGACATGACCATATCATCTCTTCACAGCGTCATTATAGCATTATCGTCAACTGACAACACAAAATGATCTTATTTATTATTGTTCCCTTGGGTTCCGAGTGGAACATAGGGCTTCAACTGCACATCTCCACTTGCTTCTGTCTTCTGCTGTACTTTTCACTTGCATCCATCTTAATCCATACTATTTCAGTTCCTCTTCACACGATCTCCTCCACGTCACTCTTGCACTGACGTCCCACTCGCTGCTTCCCTTTCGGGTTCCACTCGAGCACTGGCCTGACGCGCGATGTCACCCAACGGCCTCCTCAGCGAGTGTCCAATCCATCTCCACTTCCTCCTGCATATTTGTTGGGCGACTGGTTCCTGTTTCGTTTGTTCCCATAGCTTCTTGTTTGTGATTCTTTCCGGCCATCTGATCTTGAGTATAGAGCGAAGACAGTTGTTGATAATGTCTGCAACAGGCTGTTGGATATATTCTTTGTGACCCGCCAAGTTTCTGATCCGTATAGAAGAACTGACTGACTTGACGTTTGTATTGAAAACCCGAATTTTGTTGTTGATGCTGAGTGACAGCGGAAGATTTCCAGATTGGTTTCAGGTTGATGAATGTGTTTCTCGCCTTCCCGATTCTCGATTTGACATCCTCGTCCGTTCCTCCTGTAGTTGAGACAATGCTCCCTAGATAAGTGATTGAAGTAATCTCTTTCACTGGATGTTGCTGCTGCTTTTGTTGTTCGTTGGTTACTTTCATAACCTCTGTCTTGTCTACGTTCACCTGGAGTCCTGTCTTTGCTGCTTCTTCCACCAGTTTGTCGGTTTTCACTTGCGTTGCACCAAACAATTCGTCCTTGTATTAGTGAAGTTTTTGTAGTAAGGTGAGTAATAAGGAAAATTTAGAATACACTTGGGATTCAAAGTGCATCTGCGAAACTAGTATCGATAAATACTCTGAGAATAATTCTGTAGGATTATTCTAGGAACAGCTCTGTAAGAATTCAATCCACTTGTAAACAAATTGCCTCCACTTACTCCATCTTTACTGTGTCAACAATGATAAAGATCGACATGCGCTTCCTTGTCAACACAAACCCACTTAACCAATTTCACTGTGATCAAATTCACTCTGGCGTAAACAGCAGTAGTCAAAGGTGGAAAGTGCCATAAAACATTCTTCATTGACAGCTGTTAGCCATTCTCCTCTATTCAAATTGACTACCGTGTTCATGATCTATAACTCTGCTGCAAATGAGCTTCTTTCAAACACACAGGTGGCCAAGCTGTCGAATAGTTGCACATGACCGACATTTTTTATCGACATCAATACAATTTGACTGTGATTCTTTCCCAGCTGACTGATAATTTTTATATAAGATTTATTTTCCTGCTTTAGTCGAAGCAAGTGAAATCAATCAACCGTCTCCTAAGTTCTGCAACCTGCAGATAAGTTATTTAATTCAACTTATTCAATAATTATCTTTGTGTAGAGTGCACAGCAATTCAGGTCATATGTTATTTGATTATCGCGGTAACTAGTCAATAAATGGTGAAATTCTCATACAATAATCCATCACCGTAAACGCTTTTTACTTTTGATGTTGTTGTGTTCTCTGAGCTGGATGGTTAATTTGCGAAGCTTTCATCACCCTACTAGGCGACATCTTCAGCGCATACTTCAATTTGAAGTGAGCTTTTAGATTTCTCCACGAGTTTATTAATCATCTCTCCTGGTGACCTTGGACGTGATTGGTTGTTTTGTGTGTTTTCACACCTTCTAGGTGGCTACTTGTATTGTCACTCATTGTTTCTTTGACTTGAACTTTGAATCTTTGTGTGTGAGGTTTCTTTCTTATCGGCTGATAAATTTTGTATATCTCGATGTGTCTATTGGTTGATGATTCATTGGAATGCCAAGCTTCTAAAAATTTTCTAGCATTCTTGCTGTTTCCTCTGTCTAATATTTGAACGTTGTCCCAGTCGAATTGATGTCCGTGGTTGTCTGTATGTAGTGATATGAGGGAATGGGTATCATGTCTTTTGACAGCTAGCTTATGTTCGTGGGTACGAAGACGAAGAGGACGTCCACTTTGGCCACTTATCTTCCTTCGCTGTTGAGTCATTTGGTTGACATAGAATTGAGTGAAGTGACTTTGTTGGTTTGTGTACGACGTCAATTCCTAAAGGTTTGAAGAGTCTTGTAGTGATTTCTGAGATGCCCTTTATATATGGTAAGGCAATTTTCTTTGTGCTTTCCTCGTGGGCTTTTGGTTTGATAGGTTGGCTTGGGGGTATATGTCTTTTGATGAAATTCCGTGGATATCCATTCTTTTGGAAGACGTCCATGAGATATTTTTCTCCAATTTTCTTTAAGGTGAGAGTGATGCAATGAGTCCTGGTTCTCTTGAATAGTGTTTGTATGCAATTCCTCTTGTGTGCTATTGGATTGTTGCTGTTGCAATTCAAGATTTGGTCTGTGTGAGTTAATTTTCTATAGACTTGAGTTTCTAATTCCCCTGTGGTTGTACGCTTGACTCAGACGTCTAAAAATGGAATTCGGTTCTCTGATTCCTATTCTATAATGTGAAACAAAAAGAATGGTAGAGAATTTTTAGAAGCTTGGCATTCCAATGAATCATCAATCAATAGACACATCGAGATATACAAAATTTATCAGCCGATAAGAAAGAAACCTCACACACAAAGATTCAAAGTTCAAGTCAAAGAAACAATGAGTGACAATACAAGTAGCCACCTAGAAGGTGTGAAAACACACAAAACAACCAATCACGTCCAAGGTCACCAGGAGAGATGATTAATAAACTCGTGGAGAAATCTAAAAGCTCACTTCAAATTGAAGTATGCGCTGAAGATGTCGCCTAGTAGGGTGATGAAAGCTTCGCAAATTAACCATCCAGCTCAGAGAACACAACAACATCAAAATCACCCACCTGAGCGTCTCAATTTCCATTATATGAGTAGGGTTTTACAATCGTATGTGAACACATTTCACTTTAATAGTGATCAGAAAACTGAAGTCGAACGCGATGATCTTGTTAGAAGAAGCTGAACCTCAAGACAGGATTGACTAATATCAGCAATAATCTTGAAATCCGCTACCACAGTTTTCACTTGTCAGTCTACGCTTAGAAAGCTAACTCATGTAAACACTTTTGCATCATTCACGTGATATTTCGAATTCTCCTCGCTTCAAACAGGATCACTCACCATATTTACGAGACAGTCTATACGTTCGCGTCTTTCTTAGATTCTTATTTAATCACCGTTCACATCATGTCAGATGTTTGAAAAACACTACACCAACGCTGTCAGTTAGTGTCGATTGCAGATGCGCTCAAAATAGATCAAAATAAAGAAAAAGTGACTAGTGCTTTTGTCGTCTTCACTTGGATGTTGGCGATCTCTTGCCTCAAGCTACCATCCTTTCTAAATGGTGTCATTCTAATTAACGATGAAAATATTTGACCAATAGAAATGCGCTATCTGTTCTCATTTACAATTGATAGGTGATTTGACTGGCGGAATCGAAATTGTGGACAGCTGTGCTGATTGGTTTCACCAGTCACCACTCCTCTCAATACACACACCCACACACATGTCAGATATGTCTCTCCATCTTATGCCACGTCAGCATGAGTGTGTGGGTGGTCGGATGAATTGCAGAATAGTATAAAAACGGTGTAGTAAAGATGTTCGTGTATGACAGTGTGATAATTAGTATCCCGAGAGCTTAGAATGCAATCGAAGTATCTACGATCTAGACTGGCCATCTGCGCCGTCATCGTCCTTATCCAATTGATTACTGTGTTTGCCGCTGTGGTACACGACACTGAGCCAATTGATAAACGTGAGTAATAAAACATCACTCAACTAACTAACAAACGGACTGACTGAGTAACTAAATAACTAACTATGTATTTGTGATACGATTTTGTTGTGTATGAAGTGCCTTCAACTTCTTCTTTTTCTGCATTTTACCATTAGTTCCAATAAGCATGCGTGGATGGGGGAAGTAGTCAATGAAGCCTGCTAATCGCATCACGTGCATTTGTATTATATGTAGTGCAGTCTATTGAAATATTGATTTTGATTATTTTGTTCGGTGTGATGTAATAATAAACATATTCTTCTATTCACCTTGTTTTGCATACCGATTTCTGCCAGACATTATTTGTTTGAAAATTGGTGGATGTGGATATTGAAGAAGATGGTACAATGATAGTTATTTCCTCGATTCTCGATGCCGCGTCGCAGAGACGAGTGCGATACGACATGTTTTAGATACATTAGCCTTTTCTGCAGTGTGGAAATGATATAAGATCACCAATACTTAGCTGTTGTGGCGCTTTATTAGATTTATTCAAAATCAATCCGAGTTGTCGCTGTTTGCCTGATATGGCCTTTTTCAGAAATTATCTGACTGATGATTCTACTAGAAGGACAGGAAATCGAAATGTAATAGTAGCAGTCAGTACTCGATTTCTTCAATGAGATGTCATGTGTTGCATTATCAAACTCACCAAACACATTGAGGTCGTTTGACTCCTTGATAGTAGCACTTTGTTGTAGAGTTTTATTGACAAAGCCACATTCACTTTTCATTGCTTTTATTTCATGAGACCCACTGATGTGTGTGTGTGTCGTTCTACAGATCATATTTCACCTAAGCGGTTGTTTCTCAATGCTTCAATTATTCACATTTTAGAGCATCTCACCGTAGTCGGAACAGTATTGTCATGAATGTGGTATCCAGTTTAACCCAAAATCATTGATTTGGCATAACGTCCATGTAGTCAAGCTGAAAATACGGGTGATACTTCATGACAATCAGGTACAACTAGTATATGAGAAGAATAATAATTTGCTTTATTCCAAAACAGTACTTGTGATACAGAATGGAATTCTCAGCATTTTTACTATAGTATTGCATCCAGTTTGTAAATTAACAATAAACAGAATTCTACATAGATTAAGGAAATCTCAGTTCATTATGACAATAACATATTGGCATGTCGGTAGCAAAGCCAAAGCTGAACAGTGTTTGAAGGTGTTAGAAAAGTGGGAGCTTTCTTATTAACAGGCGTAAGCGAGAGAAAGAAACAAAGCAGCACATAACGGAAAAAAGAGAGAGAGAGAAAAGGAAAAGAAGGAAAGAAAATGTTGCACCTATAAATGATATGAGTTGGAAAGACAAGGTCCAGTTGATCTACCAACTATTCAATGAATTATAGGTGTCACGCATAATGCTTTCTTTATCGCACAGAACACGAGCTAAGTAGGGTGTAGTTGAGTTTTTGTACTTGCTGGTGCGAGCATATAGTTTTCTATATAAGCCTCTGGTTTTACCTGATGAGAAACAAGGGGAGAGTTGTGAGTGGAGAGGGTGGTGGGAGTTAGATAAAATGGATTTGGCTCATTTTTCACATGTGTCCATGAGCCTGTCGACCAGAATATTAACAAGCTGGTAAAGTGGCACGTTGCTTACCCCGCTGACAACCCTTAACATCCTGCGTAAAATGTTATAGTCTTTCTTCAGTGGCCCAGGAAAAACTAAGGGGGAACAATAGAGAATAATAGGCAGGATGCGAGAATTAACGAATTGTAGGAGTAAGGGTTGGGTTATACCAGAATGTTTTAACTTCTTGATGTAGAAGTTAAGACGGAATATTTTCTTAGAAATCGTCAAGATATCAGACGACCAAGAAAGCTCAGCAGATAGAATGACGCCCAGATATTTAATTTCCGACTTGGTCTCTACTTCAGTGCCATCTATATTGCATACCTCGCGACAGCCAACCAGTTTGTTTAGGTTGGATTTATGCCTCTAGGTGAAATTGACTGTTTGGCATTTGGAAGGGTTTAGGGTAAGACCGTTTTCCTTGGACCACTAACTGATTTCTGACAGAAAGCCATTAAGTTAAGAGCAGACACTTTGACATTTGACAGACAAAGATACAGTCAGGTCGTCAGCATATTTGACAAAATTAATGTCATTTGAAGATGGTAAGTCATGAAGAAAGAAAGAAAAAAGAAGTGGGGAGAGTACAGCACCTTGGGGGACTCCGGCTTCAGTGAGTACAGCAGAGGATGATTTACCTTTGTATACGGTGTACTGCTTTCCGTTAGAGAAGTAGGAATGTAGCCAGTTAGTGACCCAGGACTCAGTTTTTGTCAAAGAAAGCTTATTTAGCAAGAGACATCTAGGTACAGAGTCGAAAGCCGAAGTGAAGTCGAGAAACGTGCAGCGGACGTATTTGGCACCTTTATCTAATGATGAGAGGATGTTGTTGTGTAGGACGGCTGCAGCGTCTAAAGTGCTCCTACTCTGTCTATAGGCAAATTGTTTGGGGTCTTCAAAGTTTTTAAGGGAGGGTTCAAGTTTGAGAAGTACTAGTTTTTCCATAAGCTTTAGAAACGGGGAAGTGATGGTAATGGGTCTGAACTTTACGTTCTTGCCGTTTCCAGGTTTAGGGATGGGGACTATTTGAATGTCTTTCCATGCAACAGGTACGACATTTTTGGAGAAAGAAGCATTAGGATGTTAGTTAGTGGAGAACATAAAGCATCTGCACATTGTTTTAGAACACACGCAGGTATACCATCAGGGCCAAGGCTACGTGAGGGCCTCAGCGTTTTAAGACATTTTAGAAAGGTAGTATCTATTGGCATTTGTTGAAGCATCTGACCTGATCACAACAGCGACTAATTCTGAAGCTTAGAATGACACGAAAGTATATTCAATTACTTGGATGATCATCACATCGTCTGACTTGAATTCCATCATCTCACTTTTTTGGGTTTTGTTGGATGATGATTTTTTACGTAAAAGATAAAGTTGACAAGTGCGAAATGTGTACAGTGATATAGTCATGGAATAGAATTTCACACTTTATTGACCAGATATTCATCATGATAATCGATCGCAGATATGCTGTTCACTGTCCACAGTCACCAGCATTGAAGAAAGTTGTAAGAAGTACCTGCATTCAAAAAGGAAGCAAATCAAAGGAGGAGTTAGTAAGATTTGAGCTGATGTGCATATAGTACAAAGATTCACCTAAGGAAATACAATTCATTTGAAAATTATACGTCAGCTAGAAAAGAGTCACAGTTAAAGTGACCAGGAATAACGATGAAAACTCTTTGACACATTACTCTACTTGATTGTAGTCATATGTGTGCAGATATTGGAGCTACTGAAATCTATCATCTGCTGTCACAAAATGCGATGAGGTGTACCGTATCAGCCACCCAGCACTTGCAGTGAATAAAGACACACATGGCAATGGTGTATTAATTTGTAGACAGTTGTTATTATTATTAAGTATGCTGAATGAACTGCTACCTGAAAACATATCAGGCAGGTCACCTAAATTATTATTAAGTATTGGTGTCGATAAGAATGTCGGTCATTTGCAGGTGTTCGGCCCCACCTGTGTGTTTGAAAGAAGCTTATTTGCAGGAGACTTAGAGATCATGAACACGGTAGTCAATTTGAATAGAGGAGAATGGATAACGACTGTCAATGAAGAATGTTCTATGCCGCTTTCCACCTCTGACTACTGCTGTATACGTCAGAGTGAAGTCGATCTCAATGAAATCGCTTACGTGTGTGTGCGTCAACATGAAAGCAGATATCTATATGTATCATCGTCGACGCAGTAATGGTGTAGTAATTTTAGTCACATTGTGTACCAGTGCACTGAATGCCTACAGCGTTCTTTCGGCTAATAACCTAGAGAACTATTCTCAAAGTGCTTATTCGGAAGACGTTTGCAGATGCCTCTTGAACTCCCAGAGCATCCTTCATATCCTTCATAACTCTCCATACCACAGGAGCCTCCGAAGTGGAATGATTGAGTCTGTGCAATGCAATGATTTGGGTTATTTCGCGAAGTTTAGTTTAAGTCTACAATTATGCTGAGGAATGACAACATTGCTCATACACATGTGAACAGCCAACACAGAAACCTATCGACAACCAAATTAATAGCTACTTGAATAGATATGATTTATTTGCATGCATCTTTCTATAAATAGTAGATTGTTTCTGGGAAAGATTCAACGGGATACGATGAATTACTTTAAAGGCTCTCGTTTTCTCGATTACATGACCACTATCAGTTAAATGTGATAAAATTGAGCTACAAAATTTTTTGTCTGTCCTTTGCCAAATCACGATGGGAGGTGTTCACTAACACATTGGCTAAGCTGTCTAGTAGTAAGCACAATATATGTGTCACCGCAGGTGCAGCTGAATTGATAAATGCACATAGATGTGGCAAAACTATCAAGCTTATCCTTCGTTTGCGTCCCAATAATTCGTCGGCTAGAGAATGAGGAGCATAGGTGTACTGCATAAAATGTTCTTCGTATACTCCTTCAAAGTTTTTGGAATAGAATCTCCCTTAATCTTATCTTCATTATAAACGTGTTTCATTTCCTTCCCTTGCAATCTAACATTACTTAATCGGTTTATTTTTTTAACTAGCCATTATCGACTACTTCCACCTGAATAGTTGTTTGTTTAATCATACTGTTTTTTCATTATTCGTGTTATCACAGATTGCCTCACTTTTTCATCCTTATTATTGATAAGACCATTTTTATTACTATTACTATAATTATTATTATCATTACTTCTCACTTTACCAATGAAATGAGAAGTGTGAACAATTCTGACGAATTCTTGGCTTCTTTGTTCTCTCTCGTAGGTGCCATTGAGATTTTACTATAATTGTCTGAATAGTGTTCATAAAGAAGTGACAAAATAAGTGAAGTGTTTTTGTTGTACGTGAAAGATTCACATTTTCTTTTCGATGACTAAATTTATGGACAGATCGATAAAATATGCATGTGACACTAAATTGAACTTGTTCTTCTTGATTTATCTTTGGGAAATATGGAGCGATATATTAAACCACTCGAAGATCCCACAGTCAGCATGTGACCAATCACTCTACATTTCCTTTTGCATATGTGTTGGGTTAAATGGAGTTTGGAAACCCCTACACCTGGAATGCTGCTTGAGTAACCAGATGCTAAAGTGGATATTCCTTGAATATCAACGAGTAGAAAGGTTTCGGCTGAAGTTTCAGCGAATCTGAATAATATCCGAAACATTTCGATGTCGGATTCTGAAAACACATTAAACAGTAACGTTTACACTGTATTTGTCCGAGGTCGACTGTTATTGTCAGACATGTCAACATTTTCATGGAACAGGTGGCCGTGTCACTGTAATCCGTAGATAAAATCAGATTATGATTCTCGTCAATAAATCCTGTCTCGAACACACACAAGTCATTTTCTTACCACTTTCAAGTATATGGTAGTGAAAGACAGCACGTTTCATGCCATAAAGATGGTTTTCGTAACATTAACTATTTCCGCTGAGCTGCAAGGAGATTGTCCTTCGAACTGTTGTCAGTTTACTATTTCACACAACCTTGCACTTATTCTTAATGACAGCATATATAACCATGTCTCATTGATGCTGCAGGAACATTGTGGAAATCCGGTAAAATTTACCCTCATAAATCTGCTGATTAATAGTGTCTAGTTTCTACGAAATGTTCATGAATATTCGGCCAGATAATGGACAATGGTGATCAATGCATTGAAAGTGAAATACAATTCTGGATTATGTTATTAAACTGACTAATGTTCACATCTGCTTTGACAACCTTACTCGTAAATCACACGTTGTCTCAGTAATCACGCAACTACGGATTTCATAATTGGGAAATCTCTTCGACATGAAGTCGAAATTTAGAAAGTAAAGCCCTTGATTGTTCATTTTCACAATTATTAAGTGTAGCCAATAGCAGGAATACAATTGGCCTCTTAAAATGTTGAGAAAATTATCTCAAGCATGTATACTGTCGCACTCACCGAAAATCCCTCTTGGAATATATCACGAATGCTAATCACCGTGCCACTGACTCATCAACCCCCTTATTATCTGACATTGGAAGTAGATAAGGTACTTTCATGTATGTCTTTAAGCATATGCTTCATTTCATTCGCATGTTGTAATCACTCATACTCCTGAGTGATGGCATTCACTGCGTCATCTAATTCTCCATATTTACTTGATGGTTCTCTGAGTTTGGTGTGATTATTTCGAGAATAGTTGATGGTTTTATGCATGTCAGTTATCTAAGTTTTCTTCCAAGACACGCACACTATTTGGTGATAAATGTACAGCAGGAAAGTCAGTGTCCAATATTAGCCGAATTTGAAGGTAAATGACTCAACACTTCACATTCCCATCTGCATATGTGTTGCATGAAATGGAATTTGGTTACTCCGTGTTTCTTGAATAACCACACAGTGGACGTTTACGGATACACTGTATTCGTCTGAGGTCTTCTGTTAGTGTCAGGAATGTCAACATTTCCATGGAACAAACCACAGTGTCACAGTCATCCGTTGGTACGCTCAAATCCTGTCTCTAAAACACGCAAATCATCTTCTCACCACTTGTAGGCATACGCTGTTGATAGATAGAGAAGAAGTTTCTGTAATTTGAAGTATTTCCGTAGATTTGCAAGGAGATTTTACTTTGCACTGATTTCAAGTTATCCTGAATTACATCATCGCATACAAAGGCATGTCTGACTGATGCAGTAGAAATAGAGTGGGAATCCTGTAAAATTGAGCTTCAAATATGTGCAGATTATTACTGCATTGTGTCTTGGATATTTCCATGAATATTCCGAATGCAAATGAATAATGTTCATTAATGTATTCTGAGTGAAATCAGTCTCTGGATCCTGTTATTGAAGCGAATAAACGTTAACACTGAGAGGTGCATGCAAGAGGACTGGTGTAAGGACTTCTAGTGAATACCGAGAAAACAGACGTGATGGAAATATCTAAGCAACAATAATGATAACTAGCATCAATTACATCCGACAGGGGAAATCTGGTGGTGATGATTACTCCCACTTCTGTAGACAGCGTCGTTTCAACTGCAGGTGGAACGGTTTAGTATGTCAAATAATAATCTACGAACAACTGTTAGTCAGTTGGTTTAGGGATCAAATTCCGTCTCCAGCAAATTTAGTCCAAGCAATCGAAAACTACCCTCAGTTGTCACACAGGAATTCAGCAACTCTTAGGAAAGTACATAAAATCACTATTACGTGGAACTGGGTCTAAAGGAAGAAATTAAAGAAGAAATTAAAATTAATTGCATTGTCGTCTATTATTCTACAAGTCTGTTCTGACAAACCTGGTATTGATTGTCATTAAGCCTGAGGCTAATATTCTCACCACAGGTAAAAGAACTCAGGCGCCACAGAAACTTGGAAGCATAGAAAATTTGAGAAAACGAAGCTAATCTAAGCTTTAATTGAGTGATGGAATATATTTTTCAATAAAGTCTGGAATCATCACAGATGTAAAACCTTCAATTGATTTTCTTCATCTCAGACTTTGGTGCTAACTACTCAACGAGTCACCGACACGCTTCGCAATTCATTGATGACTCCTGAGTATTCGAATTCTGGGACAGTTTTGCATGCTGCAGTTATAGCTACTTCACTTATTTGGCCGTTAACGAATCGTTATTTCAAATGTTATCAGGACAAAAGTAATTTAATATATTCTTCGTAACGGCCACTTGCTTGAGGCCCTATGTTCCACTGGGAATGTGAAGGAAGTCGTAAAAACACCGTTCGTATTTGCTGAGAATTGTGAAACTAAGTAAGGCATCGAGAAAAAGATGAAATCCAGATGGGGAATTTGTCATATTGAGAGATAAACTTACGTTAAGGCATCAGAACATTGGTTCAACATGCGGATTGTCTTTATCTGCCCACGGATACCCACAAATGACGCTGATTGCTGATGAAATTTCATGGGGCATACAGACAAATAACTCACCTAGTGACTCCAGACAGAATAAGGTGTCACCATTTAAACTTTTAGAATAAGTCGAAAAAACGAATATCTTTCACGTTTACACTAACTAATAAGCATTCTCCTTCTCGGTTAATTTAGTTTTAGAGAGATTCCAAGAGCAGTAGCTTTACTTCATGTTTGCTGAAACTCATTTTTCGTAGGCATCAACTGTACGCTGTGATATAGAAGAATACGCAAGTAAATATAAATTTATGTTCAAATTAATACTAATTAGCTCTAAGATGCTTCGTTGAAAATCAATTACACATGCAAAAACGAAAACAAACAACAATACATTGTGTTGGGAACTACAAGTTAAGTAATTCAAATGCGGGAAATGAAAACTGGGAGGTACTTGTTTCTCACACACAACAATATCCTGCTGGTTATCTTTTTCAAAGCTGGAAGAACCAGATATGCATCCATTTGAGTCAATCGAGATTTCTGTCTCTTAATTCTGAACAGCTGAAGGCAATTGATACAATAATTCAGGTGCGATTTGATGTTGTGGAAAACGAAAGTTACGTGATTGTCATTACAAAGTTGAACGTTTATAAGAAGAGCAACATTTGTGAAATGAATTAAGTTGTTCTTCACTGTGCATAAGAAGTCCTCAATGCAAGTGATTTTTACACATTGCGTCGGTGGCACAGTGGTTAGGACTCTCGCCGACCATGCACATGGTCCGAAGTTCGATCCCCTTCCGACGCACACCCGATATCTATGGTCGGCCTGCAAAATTTAGGCTACCGATATCCATGGTGAAAATTCCATACTTGTACTGAAAATACGGTGTGGCATCAAGCTGTAACCAAAAATAAAAATAAATAAATAAATCTTTATCGATAGGCACCAAAATTACAATGCAAACTGAACGTTACATCGTATAGTAATAAACATTTCGACGGTTTCTTGTCACACAATGATGATATTGGGCGCAGTTCTCACCCAGACTTGAGGCGATTCTACAGAAATCCCCACATGCATATATAAGAAGCAGCTATCTAATCAGTCGTGGGAATTTTATTTCCATCGAGTCAAAACTAAATTGCTTTTGTATCTCGATCTACAAGAAGACTCGTGAAATATTCAGAATGATTCTGGTGTTGATTAGCCTAAAACTAGATTTATATCATATGCCAGCATTGCAGTTATTTGATTACAATATCGAGTAGAATTAGCTATGGTCAGCATCTCTTATCGACTGTGTTGGTTGTAAAATGTGAAATCTAATTAAAACGGATGCGTGACACGTTCACTTTGCCACATATTTCTCAGTGATAACAACTAACAAATATCATCCAAATTTTGTCGGTCTGTTAGACAGTAGAGTTTGTTAGATTTTGAGTCGTGTAATAAGGCTATTCTGTCTCAACAAACCTAATATTCTGTTGGTATTTTGAATTACTGACTGTCACCAATAGACCGTATTGGTTCTGTGAATCAATATGTGATTGAGTTGAGGTATTTTGATAATATTTTCATGTCTTTATGCGTACTTGTGCTTCACAATGGTAAAAGAAGTCTAATTAAAGTTGATCTTTCTGATTTTCTTACTGCGTTGCTCATATTGTGTTCATAAAATGCACTGTTCCTCTTGGAATTCCTTGCTTTGTCGTCTATTATTCTGCAAGTCTGTCCCGACAAAACTGGTATTGATTGTCATTAAGCCTGAGGCTAATATGCTCACCACAGGAAAAAGAACTCAGGCGGCACAGAAACTTGAGAGCATATAAAATTTGAGAATACGAAGGTAATCTAAGCTGTAATTGAGTAACAGAAACGACTGATGGAATATATTTTGTCATAAATTCTGGAATCATCACAAATGTATAACCTTCAATCGGTTTTCTTTATCTTAGACTTTGGTGCTAACTACTCTACGAGTCACCGACACGCTTCGCGATTCCTTAATGACTTCTAAGTATTCGAATTCTGGGACAGTTTTGCATGCTGCAGTTATAGCTACTTCACTTATTTGGCCGTTGACGACTTTGTTATTCCAAATGTTATCAGGACAAAAAATTATTTAATGTATTCTTCGTAATCTCTTTAACGAAGTCCACAATTATCCAGTTATATTGGAATCACCTAGCATCAGTGTATCGTAAATGTATTCTTTGAATATGATTGGCTAGCTGGCTGGTCACTGGTTAAGAGATGAGATGAAACTCAGAGATGAATTCGTGAAACTGTCACTTAGTTCCTGCGTGAAGTGAGCCATACCAAAGAATGGACTTTCATATAATCGTGTGATTAGCTGGTTGCTGTGACCATTTTACTCTTAGATTTTCGGTGATTGAACTTCATTCTGTGATCAACTGACAGGCGATGGTTTCGCTACCATAGATTATTTGTAGCATATTTCATTGAAGGACATTCTATTCGCGGCATGGTTGATGGAAACCAATTCAGAAGGGTGGGAGAAGTTCCTATTTATGAAAACTGGCATCACTGTGAAGGTTTGGGTGAGAGTCGAGTTTCAGAGTGCACACACAATCTCTTCAAGATATATACGACAGTGGCTGCTCACCACAGCTATGTTCATCCTGGTTATGTTATCCATGGTACTTTCAATAGCCATTTCTAGGAAGACAGCCCATAAATTGATCCATATATATATATATATGATGAGGTCTAAATTACTTTTTCTCTCCCATGTTAAATTTTTAAGATTCGACTTGGAAAATGACATTGGTGCAAATAATATAATATATATAATATAATAATATAATATTCGATTCTTATGCATGGGTAAAAATAAACCGTATTGCGGAATATCGGTCCTATTTTCACTTTGCATAAATGCTCAAATCTCATGTAAGTAAGAACAACAAGAATAAGATGATAATATGCGCTTGCGTTTATTATTTCATGGGTTGCCATCCACCGCTTATAGTGTATAGTGTAGTCGAAATTCTGAATGGCGAAGTAGGTTGTGAACATAGGAACTAAGCAGATTCCTTCCACATTTATATGTATAATGATGGATTGTACAAACTTCGAATTGTCGTCAAATGCATTGTCAGTGTATGTCATTAAATAATGCTGTAAGTGTCTCATAGGTGATTAGTGATACATCAAACGACGTTCGGTTGCGCAGATCCATAACAGAGAGGTCCGGATACACAGTGTTGAAGAGATAGTGGGGCATATAGCGAAAATGTAAACAGGTCGCATGCTTGAAACATGTGCTAACAAAAGCTTCCTTTACTCTTCTCCACTTTTTGCTCTCAAGTTCTCCGTTTACATTTGAGGATTACTGTTGAATAATTATTGGTGTAATTCGTAGTGCTCACTCTTACTACTCACTGTTGACAAGTTGTACGAATCGATAACGAAATGCAATATTGACATGCTACTGCGGGATCTTTCCAACAGCTGTCTTCACTGACTCCATACTGAAGACCAAGTGCCAAGTGAAAAAGAATACACAACAAGTAACTTTCATAAAGCAACCAGTCAATCAAAAAATTGTAGTTTGAAAAATGTTTTGAAGGAAATGGAACTGAAATACTTTGAGTGGTCCATCAAATGAAACCATGCGCCAAGCCGTCTATCTAGTGGAAACGGAATGATAAAAGATGAGCAGTGCATGGGTAAGATGATGGCCTGGAGCAGATTGTTTGAAGAGGAGACTGTTAGCCTTTCGGATTTGTACATGAACTGGCACACTATTTAGCTTTATTACCTGAAAGGTGCTGACAGAAGAACATTGGAAAATAATGGACATTGTTTCAAATGGAATAGTTCAGAGTCATACGCTGTACCACATGTACGAATTTTAGATATTTTACGATTTAAATGGGCTGAAAATCTTGGGCTGTGTCAACAAATTGTCCATAAGACGAAAATAATTAATACTGAGTTAAACAAAATATCATAGCATACTACTTACTTGTGATCAGTAGTATAAATTCAGCAGCAGTGAAAGAACGACACATCCTTCACGAAGGTGACAGTTTAGCTAAGTCTCTTGATAAGCTGAGCCCACATACAGCCCAGCTGACACTGCCGCTATGTCTTCATATCTACTTCTCTTATTTCACCACCTAAGACAACTCTGATGCCTGTGGTTGCTCTTTTCAGACTGAGAATAAGGAAGTGCAGATTTCGAAATCAGAAGTACTAGAACTCTAACATGTAATTGCCGGTATTGTGTGATCCACTCAAAAGTGCTTGCAAAGTCTATAAAACTTCTCTATTACATCGACTTCAGAAAATATCGGCGAAAAAGAAGACATAGCCTTGATACCGACGTGCAGATAAAATCGGTTGTGTTTGCAGAACTAATGCACGTCAATAAAATGCAATTTGTGAGCATAAATATCCAATCGACAGATGTTGACTGAGGATCCCACTATTAAATATCCCTTCCGCCTCCATCCTGTAGGTTAGCTATGATTCATCTGTGCCAACGTGTTCTCCCCAACAACAAATAACAATCACCATCTAGGCGAGAAATTGGGAGGTAGTCAATTATATCACTTATGCAGAAACCATCCTAATGACTGAAGGTGCAGTGAATTAGGGTGCAAAACAATCTGCTTCACACATATCTCAATAATTACATGAAGTGTTCAAACTGTCTCTCCAATGTGTTTAGTTACGCGACTAGAAGGGGAACACCAATCATCTTCACTCTCAACACACCTAATAATCCGGTGTTATTTTCAATTAATGACTGTCACCAGTGGACAGTATTGATTCTGTGAATCAATATGTGGTTGAGTTGAGATATTTTGATAATATTTCCATGCTTCAATCTCTCCTTGTGCTTCTCGATGATAAAACAAGTCTAATTGAAGTTTATCTTCCCGATTTTCTTTCCGCGTTGCTCATATTGTGTTCATGTTCTTGAAATTACTCGCATTGTCGTCTATTACTCTACAAGTCTGTTCTTATATCTTTGGTATCGATTTTCAGTGGATGTGAAGCTAATATCCTCATCACATGTAGAACCAAGTTGGCACAGAAATTTGCAACTGGAGAAACATGAAAAAAGTGAAGTTATTCTTCCTTGCCATTGAGTAGGACAAACGAAGTCAACTGGTGAAAGCCGTCGGAAAGCTGGTTAGGCCATGTGCTTTCTTTCGACGACAGATAGAAGGAGCAAGCCGAAATGTATTGCCTGGATTTGCTGAGGTCTCAGAAGAGAAATGAGAAAATATTATATGAAAGTGCTAGGAATCTGTGGAGGTTGGTGAAATGGAATAGGGTGACTAGCCACTCATGTCACCCAGATGACCACCACGAACACCCTGAGTGGTGGGTGGTTATTATGATATCGCCAGTAGCGTCAAGTGAAATCCATTCTCCAACAGAATCATAACAACATTATCCATATAGTCAGACGAAGAGGAGAAAGGAGGATTCCAACAGTTAACTGCAAGTGGGAATTGGCAGGCGCTCAATTTCTTCCTGTTCTCTGGTTTCCCCTGCAGCTGGTTCCACTGCCAACCCTCTCATGTCATTCTCACGTGCAATCATTTGCTCTCCATTTCAAGTTCCACTCAATGGTCTGTATGACAGTATCCCTCACTGGCCACATCAATGTTTGTCCGGTCTTTCTGCATTTTACTTCTACATTTCTACTGAGGACAGTTCCTTGGATGGTTTCCAGATAGAGTAACCGTCTGCTTTTCCCTTTTTTTAGTGAAAATATAACTTTAGTTTACAAGGGAGGGAATTTATCAGAGTCTACGATCAACTTGAAATAATTTTCGCCACCCCCGTGACATGTCTCTTAACCACATAACAGCTCTGATTTACTTATATATTTAAAATCAGACTTTTATTCAGTCTGCTGCTTGTAGCACATTTTCGCAATTCTTTCTGAATTATGTAGGTCTGCAAAGACTTACTGATTGCGGCTGATGATTTCATTTTCATGCGTTGTGGTAGAGCTACTAGGTGGTCGCAAGAGTTGACTTTCTCCAGATTTCTCCTTTAAACAGAGACTAAAGATTCTACCTTCCCTATGTTCACTTGATGTCCTGTCTTTGGTGTTTCTGCTGATGGACGTTAGTTTTCTCCGAATATGTTATATGAAAACAAACTTGGAATAGACAACACGGGAAGAGAACTGATAATGTGTCGAAAATTGCAGAGTTTATGAGAGATGAACGGAAACGGGCATTTATCCGCAGATTTCTTAACAATCAATGATATTTTATATATGTCCAAACCAAGTTCACTTTTAACGGTTTGAAATACAAAAACATTTATTATAATCAATGATTTTGTAAACAAAGGAAGGATGTACAAGCTCAACGGATATTCACACAGAGATATACGGGCACACATAAATTCAGCCACACTACAAATGAATCTAATGAAAGTCGGGAGAAAATGGAGAATATAGGCAGATGAAGAAACATTCAGAAATCGATACTGTCTTCAGATAAAAAAAAATGAGACACGAAACTATGAAGTGCACTTTTGTGGCAGCTATCAGGAAAAAGCCAGAGAAGTTAAGCGAAATCATTTAAGAGACCTGCGTAAAAACAACACTGGAACTTTGTGAATACGATATGCGGAGAAAGTTACTCGGAAATCTGTAGAAATAACAGGCAAAATACACCTTCAACCACTACAGTCAGCTGGATGCTGATAAAGGAAAGAAGGAGAATAATGCAGATGTTGAGTCGATGTAGAGATGAAGAGTGAAATGAGGTTCCGGATATTATCCACAATGCAGTTAACTAGGAAGTGGGCAAGTGCTCTGGGAATAACGAAGCATGCTTTCAGCATAAATCGTCAACTTAAATGAAACACCCCAAGACTGTGTAGCAGACAACCGGTTCTCTATCACGGATGACATCAGTGCAAATGAAATAGGTGAGAGGTAGTCAGTTAAACCATATTTTACAATGAGGGGAATCGAACTAGATTCTGTTTCTTCAAGTGAAATGAAACATTTGATAACAAGTAGCACCTAAAAGTAACAACAGACGAAACAGAATACTCTGCTGGTGAACATCAGTTCTGGGAAAGAGCAGAAATCTTGAAAGCTCGGAAGACATTCAAATCCTCGAAGGCAGCACTATCTTATGAAATTTGTTGAGCAGCACTAAGAACAGATGAAGTGGCTACACGTAAGTGAGATAAGTGTCCCCCAAATTATTCTCTTGGATTAACTGTTGTTTACGATGCAAAAGTTTTCCCAGAATTCCCGAAATAAGGTTTCGCTTGAATCAAAGATTGTTTGTATGAGTTTTTCATAGAGAACTTTGTAATTGTTGATGTACACTTGATTTCGCTGGCTATATGCTTGATAGTGAACTGTTATCGACTAAAGAAACTTTAGAAAACTGCAGCTTCACCACTTCAGGCGGGACATCATGATCGTTAAATGTCAGAAGTTGTCACGCGTCTCAATGGCTTATTGATCTACGAGGTCACCTTGTAATAAGAAGGTCATGTGTTCCAATCCATTGAATGAAACATTCATGAAGGCTGACAAACATGGATGGAACTGATGCTGAGTATGCCTGGTTTTTCAGTGATTCTGTGCTTTGTGTGTGCTCATGATGACACTTGTTTGTTATTGCTTCTGGAATACAGTTAAAATATAAACTGGCACAGATTTCACGGGGAACATTTTACCGTTATTTATTGTTAACCACGATGTTGTTCGGTCGATGATGTTCAGTATTGGAAATGAGGTTACGCATTCAGCGTTTGATACGATTATACTGAATAAGAGTGTCGAAACATGAACACCATCACTTTCTGGTGTTGCTGTTAAAGTCAACTGATGTGTCCTGCATGAAGCAAAATGTTCACTCTGAACTACACTGTTACAACCTACGAAACTAATAGCTACAACCTAATCTTCAGAGTGAGTCGGAATATCCGTGTTTGGGGCAAATATCTCAGTAGAGAACAAGAATTCTACTATGACATCTTCCTCAAATGACTTTAGGCAGCTGATAAACTTTGCCTTTCTCAAGGTGACTTTAACGGAGAAACGAATAGTGTACAGTGATCCTCATCTTATGGTTTTAAAACTGCATCATTAAATGATACTGGAAGTACTGGACAGCTGTTTCGTCCTAGTTTGGGACTCTTCATCAGTACGCATCCACCGGGATTCGAACACAGGACCTTCTGGTTACAAGGCGAGCTCGTATACCATTAAGCCACCGGGACCCAAGTTGCAACTCTACGCATCATCATCGAACAAAGCATGGAATGGCAATCAAATCTCTACCTCAACTTCATAGACTTTGAGAAGGCCTTCGACAGCGTTGACCGCGAAGTAATTTGGAAACTACTCGAGTACTACGGCCTACCCCAAATATTCATCAACCTTATTCAACAGCTGTACGACAACGGCACATGTCAAGTGATCCACAACGGAAAACTCAGCGAAGCGTTTGCAGTAAACACAGGAGTCAGACAAGGGTGCTTATTATCACCAATGATATTCCTAATTGTAGTGGACTGGATTATACGTCAGACAGTGGGAAACGAGAAGACAGTGATATCCTGGACCGACGTGAAGAACCTAGAAGACCTGGATTTCGCGGATGATTTATGTTTGATGTCACACAAAATCGAAGACTTACAAGCGAAAACCGACAAACTGGTCGAAGAAGCAGCAAAGACAGGAGTCCAGGTGAACATAGACAAGACGGAGGTTATGGAAATAACCAACCAACCAACAACAGCAGCAACATCCAGTGCCAATCACCATCAACGGGAGGGATTTGAAAGAGGTTACTTCATTCACTTATCCAGGGAGGGAGCATTGTCTCAACTACAGGAGGAACGGACGAGGATGTCAAATAGAGAATCGGGAAGGCGAGAAACACATTCATCAACCTGAAACCAATCTGGAAATCTTCGTCACTCAGCCTGCATCAACAACAAAATTCGGATTTTCAATACAAACGTCAAGTCAATTTTGCTATACGGATCAGAAACTTGGCGGGTCACACAGAATATTTCCAACAGGTTGCAGACCTTTATCAACAGCTGTCTTCGCTCCATACTGAAGATTAGATGGCCGGAAAGAATCACCGAAAAGAAACTATGGGAACAAACGAAACAGGAACCAATCACCCAACAAATATGCAGGAGGAAGTGGAGATGGATTGGACACTCGCTGAGGAGGCCGTTGGGTGACATCACGCGTCAGGCCCTCGAGTGGAACCCGAAAGGGAAGCGGCGGGTGGGACGTCGAAGTGTGACATGGAGTAGATCATGTGAAGAGGAGCTGAAACAGTATGGATTAACATGGATGAAAGTGAAAAGTACAGCACAAAACAGAAGCAAATGGAGGCGTGCAGTTGAAGCCCCATGTTCCACTAGGAACCCAAGGGAACAATAATAATAATATAATTAAATGATACTAGTTGTTGTTTGGAGTTTGACTTCAACATTCCGCAGGTGTTACTTAGTAATAATAATGATAAGTGCTCTGTTCCGAATGGATTTTCCAGCATATAGTAGAGTATTGCACCAGGTTATTATATTTGATATGTAATAATTCCAAACAGGGCATTTACATTGATAATATTGTTCAATAGGAGTAATGTGAATAAAAAATTCGAGTTTGAGTGAGAATATTAACAACAATGCAGTGATGAAACAAAAATAGGGTCGTTTGCTATGTGTTACACAGTAAGTTGGTTGATAGTGTCCTCCCTTAAACATTTCCCATTACATAAAATGTGTCTACATCAAGTACACTTGAGTGAAGATGTTTTATATTCAGTCGTCGGAGTATAAATTCTTCTTTTATAGTTGCTTTTTGGGTCTACCCACTTGATGAGGTACATTAGGGAGAGAGTTGTCTATGGATATGATGCTCAGAGTGTGACGAGATAATGTTCACTGATTTCCTGTGTGAGAGTATTAATAGTATTAACGAGTCAGTTAAACGATACCAAAATAGGCCTCCTTGCAGCGTGAAATGCCCTTCGCAGCATAACGAAGCGTTTCTGCAGTAGCCGAGGAGATATTGGGTGGCAGTGAGCAATAGAGAATGGAATAGGTAGAATACAAAAGATAACAAACTTAGAAACTGGAGACAGACAGCACATAATCCCAACATGCTAACATTGAATTTATGCGACATTTATTTGTAGAAACTAATATCGTGTGTTAAGACCAGAATAAAAGATATCGGACGTAAAATACATTTCAATTTATTTTGAATTTGTGTTGATTCAGCTTAAGGCAAATTTTACAAGTGCCATTGCCTAATTACCTAGAAAATGGTATTCATTTCGGAACAGTCTCACTGACATGTTACCACCCGCATTGAGAGAGCCCGACCATCGGCATACTTGAAAGAATCAGCTTCATCGGAATGCGGCGAGTCATTTAATAAGAAAGGAGGAATCAGAAAAGGCGAATGATTAACACCCTGGAGAATATCAGTTATATGGATTAAGTGAAGTAGTGGGAGACTTGCAGATTACACAGTTTACTTTCTCTTATCAAAAAAGTAAGAATACAACCGTATATAAGTCAGCAGCTCTGCTTGCGTCACACTGTCGAGTTGGCTTACCAACAAAACAAAGGCATATGAAGAGAGTCAGACGCACATGTGAAATCTACCAAGGCACACCTAGCATATTTGGCAGATCTGTCTAGATTCGAGACAGTATTATATTCTGGTGCAACGTTGGCGCATAAAACGCTCGTACTATGTTTATAAGAAAACTGTTTAGAGACACGAAAATCCCTCATTGAAGGTTGCATTATTAAGGCTGGTTAACCATTCTGAATCTGGCTACATTTTCGTTCACAGATCACTAGGAATACTGTCGTTAACCCTACTAGTGAGATGTAAATGCCTTATTTTAATTATTACATTTCAAATGTAATAAGTGGGTGCGACACTCTGCCGCAACCTGGAATTTCCATATTTGCATGAAAGAGATGCCATGCGGAATGGACCACTTATACATATTATTAAACCTAAATAACATCTCCGGAATGTCGAATTCACACTCTGAAGAACAACTAGCATAATTTATCATTTAGTTTCAATCTCATATCACTATTTCTTTGTCAGGTGAATTCACCTTGAGAAAGGAAAAGCCGACAAACTGCTTTCAGTTCATAAGGCAGAGGTGATAGTAGAAGAGAAAATTTGTGCAGCCAATTTTGCATTCATATCATTCGTAATCAAACAAATTACTTGATTTTGCTGACATGCGTGCTCCTAGCACAGGTGATCTCACGACGTCTGAAGGTAAGATTCGAGTTATAAGTTTCGCAGGTTGTGTGCAAATATGGTAGGTTATACGTTGTACGATGAAAACAAGGCCCACTTTTCAGCATGGGAAACATTTTTATTTCGAAGAATAGCAAACGTAATAACAATAAAATAAGAATATTAACAATTTTCGCTGATCTGAGACAAAAACCGCTCACAGTTACTATGAAATAGGGTCTTAGATTTAGATTAGGAATTTCTTCTATACACATATATGAATATCTATAAAACACAAAATAATCGAGCAAAGAATATTCTTTTCGATAAATTCCTCTTCCAGGCTCTACAATTATATATGTGTTTACATACACAGAATATTTTAAATTAGTAGTTAATAACAATATTAGCGTTTTTTTAAATAATATGAATCTAAAACCAAAACAGTCCAGTTACCAACAGTTCCAAAGAAAGCCTTGTTCTTACAGATGCAGTTTCTAGGAGACAACACAAGTGAGATACTAACACATCGCCTCAGAAATGCGGTAAAAAGAGTATTCCCTGCTGCTCAATTACGCTGTATCTTTAAAACCACTCCTCTTTTGCCTTCGGGAATAAAAGACAAACTGCCTAATTTCGCCTCTTTCATGTGTATATACCTATTTAACTGCTCTTGTGGAGCCAGTTGCATAGGTCGTACAATTAGGCGTGTTTCTCGTCAAATTTCCGAACATCACCCTGCCTGGTTAAGCAAAGGTCAAACAAAATCTATTCGCAGCGCTATTCTGGCGCATCTTGTGGAGACACAACACAAGATTGACGTTAACCATGCTTTCAGGGTCATTTACCGCATACCTACGAATCTCAATTTTGCTTTAAGAGTTCGACTTCTAAATATTGCTGAAGCTGTGAG